>PVJO010034705.1:0-10670 GCA_004026905.1 Hystrix cristata | reverse complement strand
AATCAGGCGGACCATCCTGGTAGGTGTAGAGAGATGGCCCCCTTATGGCTGGATCTAGGTCCTTATATACCATGTTTTCCCGCGCTCGGGAAGTTTTTGCGCGCGGGAACTCCGGGGAAGGGGAACGGAAATTGTGTTTAGGTCTGTTGTTCATTCTGTAGGTTGGTATGTGAGTTAATAGGAAACTGGCCTCAGGTGATGTGTTCTTGTGACCCGTGAGGGGGCAGCTATGGTGACACGGAATGGGGAAGAAGGGGAGGGAGAAGGGTCTTGCTGGGGAAGAGTGGGAAACAGGTCAGCCTAACAGAAGTATTTCAGATATGGCTGGGTCCCGGAGCACAAAAAGCTATCCTCAGAAGTGTGTGGCTATTTGTTGCTTAGGTTTCACCTCCCCACGGTTGGCTTCTCTCTACCTTTTCAGCAGACCCCCACACAGATAAAGAATGAATCTTTCCAGCGTTCCGGGGTCAGTCCTGGGTTCTTGGGTCACAGTTTTGGAGTAGTTGCCCTAACTGAGCTCATCTGCCGCCAGGCCTAGGCTCTCCTCCATCCCTGAAGCTGGGCCTCAGAAGGGCCCGGGCCAAACCACAGGGACCAGAGGGAGACAGCAGAAGCCCCAGAAGGGAGACTGAGGAGTCTCCTGCAAAAGGAGGGCAGGCTTCCGGGTGGGCGGGGTGAGCAGACCCAAAGCGACCCCTCCACGGCGCTCCCTCCAGCTGCAAGCCCAGACAGCTGACCCCGCCTCCCCGCCAGGCCCGGGGGCTGCTGCAGAACCGCGTGCTGCTGTGGAAGGAGCAGGTCGAGGCCAGCCGCGGCCCGTCGCGCGCCCACTCCCCCGGCCTGCTGGGCCCCGTGCTGGGGCCGCCCTACCCCTCGGGCCGCCTGACGCCCACCCGCCTGGACATGGTGAGGCCCTGGCCGCCCCCGCCGCCGCCCTTCGCGGGGCCCTGGTCGCCCCCCGGTCTCCCGCTCTACGCCGCGCCCCCCGCGCCGCCCTTGCGCCCCGGCGCGGCCTCGGCGCCCCCGTGGTGGCCCGGCCGTCGACCCCACAACCCCTACGCCGCCGACGCCCGGGATTGGGGGTGGGGCTGGGGGCGCGGCTGGGGGCGGGGCTGGGACTAGGCCCCGCCCCACCGCCCCTGCCCTCTGCCCCGCAGCCCCCGCGGCCCCTGAGCGAGTTCGGCCCGCCGCGCAGCCGGCATGGCTCCGGCTCCTACGGCCCCGAGCCCGCCGAGGCGCGCTCCGCGTCTCAGCTGGAGCCCGAGCGCCGGCCCCTGCCGCGGACGCCGTCGGCCTGTGAGTGCGGGCCCGGGGTCGAACGTGCGGAGGGCGGAGGGCCGAGGGCCGGCGGGCGGGCCGTGACCCGCGTGCGCCCCCGCCCGCAGCCTCGCTCTTCGCCAGCGGCGCGCAGCCCTCGCGCTCCAACTCCTTCGGCGAGCGCCCGGGCGGCGGCGGGGGCGCCCGCAGGGTCCGTGCGCTGGTCTCACACTCCGAGGGCGCCAACCACACGCTGCTGCGCTTCTCGGCCGGGGACGTCGTGGAGGTGCTGGTGCCCGAGGCCCAGAACGGCTGGCTCTACGGCAAGCTGGAGGGCTCGTCCGCGTGAGTTGGGGAACCGGGGACGAGCGGTGGCGGGAGGGGAGGGGCCGGGGGGCCGAGGTGACCGCTGCTGCGACGTCGAGGACTGGGCTTCCCCACCCCTTACGTCCCGGACAGTTATCCTCTCCTCCCAGCCTCATCCTGCCTCAGTTTCCCCATCTGTTCCCCGGGAATGGGAAGAGCCACCTCCCCAAGTTAATGGGAGATAGCACTTGAAAGGCGGAGGGAATAGAACTGGCAGCTGAAATGAAGGTAGACCCCATACTTAGGAGGCTGAGGCAGGAGGACTGCAGGTTGGAGCCCAGCTTGGACTACATAGTGAGATTCTGTTTCAGAAAAAGCCAAAACCGACTGTTTTTCTGTTTTGACACCCAGAGTGGAGCAGGGACCTGGGATGATACAAACGCTGCGTCTTTGGCAGCCAAAAAAGGGGTGTGCAAGACTGTTGTTTGCTGCGAGGGAAGGGGGGCTGCTGCGGTCAGGCAATGCCCCCACAGAGCTTTATGGGCAGGACAGGGAGATGCCCACTCCCACTCATGCCCCAGGCGGAAGCAGGGCAAGAGGAGTAGAGGGAGGCCCGAGTGAATGTTCAGATGCGTGGGCACATGTGCAGTAAGTAGTGTGGGTCTGCGGACGGACAGGTTGGTGCATGTGTGCGAGTGGGTGGGTGTGGGGTCCTGCACAGACGGAGGGGTGGCTGGGGAGGTAGGTGAGTGGGCCATGGGCGAGGGATGGACTTTATGCGGTGCAGATGGCCTGTGGGCGTTGGCCAGGCAGGAGTAGAAGGGGGTCAGGGGTCAGAGATGACTGAGACCAGGAACGGGGCCTTCCATGGAGTGCTCACCTACAGGCCCCCATCATACCTCAGGTTGGAGCAGACTTCTGGGAACCTGGTTGGAAACCTAGACCAGTGCTGGTGAACCTGTGGCACGCGTGCCACAGCCAGTTGTTTGTTATCATTGAAAGCTCTGAAAGGTTTACCATCACTGTTCTAGACAGAAGTCACCACTCTTCCTGGGGCCCACTTAGGGATGGGGACTGCAAGGTGTGTCCTCAGTGGGTGCTTCCTGGTGAGGACAGGTGGGCACACAGGGAAATGGTTCTCCTCTCTCCGGTGGAGGTGCCTTTTGGTGAGGATGTCTCTGAGCGGATTGTTTGGGGTGCATGGCGGCTCTTTGGACAGCATTTCCTGGGGGTTCTGTTGTGCAGCTAGTCTCCCAGCCCCGCAGAGACTCCAAGGCAGGCCAAGTGCAGTGGAGGGAGTGTGGTCCCAGTGCTCTGGGCAAAGGGGTTGAGAGGGAAGCCACTGGGCTGGAGTGGGCAGAATGCCTTGGGTTTCGGTGACCCTCATCTCCCACCACCACCCCGTGCCCTTCGTCATCACCCTTAGCTCACTGCCTTGGGTGGGTCTGTCTTCCCCAAGGCCAGGGTGTGCGTCCTCCTCGGTTTGCCTGTTCAGGCTACAGTGAGTAGGGGAGGGAGCTGGGACAGATTGCTTTCCTTCTGGAGCCTTCGGTTCCTCCCCTTGAAGGTGAAGGCCAACAGTGGAATGTGAGTTGGGCAGGTTAGGTTAGGGCCACCTGTGTAAGATCCCCTTCTTGGGAGTAACCAGGTCACTCTGCAAAGCCAGGCACAGGACAGCAGGCAGTAATTGTGCTTCTTGGAATTGTTTTGACCCTTGTTGCTGGGCCTCGTTGGAGGGAACCTCTACCTATACCCTGCAGGAGCGGCTGGTTCCCTGAGGCCTATGTGAAACCACTCGAGGAGGCACCCGTGAATCCCATGACCCCCTTGAGCCCCGTGAATCCTGTGAGCCCCAGGAGCCCCATGAGCCCGATGAACGAGTTGTCTTCCAGGTACCTGAGCAGGGTGGGGCTCCTGGCGGGGTTGCCCTTGCCCACCCAGGGAGGCGTCTGTGAGGTGCAATCTTGGGGACCTGGCCCTTTCAGTCCCCAGAGAGCCACCCTGCCATCCTGCCTCTCCCCACTGAAGGCCATCACGTCCCCCACCTGACTCTTCCAGGGCACAAGGGCCCAGCAGATAGGGTCGGAGCAGCAAGGCCAGCCCCGACCCCTTTCACTCTCCTCCCTTCTCTGGACTTAGGTCCTACCCACTGCGGGGCAGCCATAGCCTTGATGACCTCCTGGACCGGCCGGGCAACTCCACAACCTCCCCAGAGTACTGGGATGGCCAGTCCCGCTCCCGAACCCCAAGCCTGGTCCCGAGCCCCACCCCCACACCTGGCAGCCGTCGCAGCAGCATGGGCAGCATGGGTGCAGCCAGTGATGTCAAGGTGAGACCCCCAGGCAGTCCTCAGCTGTGGACAGGCAGATGGGGCTCAGGTAACTCTCCACCCTGCTCCTGGCTGCCAGGCAGGGGACCCTCCATGCACGTCCTGCCTGGAGCACAGACAAAGAACCACCCTGCCAGGGCAGAAAGACCAGGGTCCTGGGCCGGGCCAGAGCATGGCTGGGGCCACGCAGCAGGGAAGGCACCTCCCCATGGGGTCTCCTCATCATACCCCAGAGGGTAGTTGGCAGAGGAGCTGGTCCTTGCAGTGTCAAATCTCAAACCAGAGAATTCTGCCCTCGGTCTCCTTTCCCAGAGTTTGCAGGGCAGGCTCCTCTGGCCCATCTCCTCCTGGGGCAGGGACAGTGCTTGCCCCTTCCTTACCCCCTTTCCTCCATCCACCTCAGAAACTCATGGCTTGGGAGCAGCAGCCTCCAGAGCTCTTTCCTCGGTGAGTCCCCACCCGTGGGGGATGGGCAGGGGCCGGTGGAGCAAGTGACCTGATGGCCACAGGTGGCAGGAGGTGGGCTTCCAGGCCAGCTGCTTTCCCTGGGCCCACAGCCAGTTGGAGATCTGGGCGCCTCTCACCCTGACCTTCCCCCTGCAGGGGCACAAATCCCTTTGCCACCGTGAAGCTGCGTCCCACCGTCACCAACGACCGCTCAGCACCCCTCATCCGCTGAGGTGTTCCTTGTGGGGTCTGAGGTAGAACTGCACACCTGCCGAGGGCTGTTCATAGCTGGCCATGGTGGCGATGGCAGCAGTGGCTCCGAAGTGGCTGAGCCCTGATACCTGGGTGGCTGTCCTTCCTGTACCACCACCAGCCTCAGCAGCCCCCTGGACATGGACTGCAGTCTGGGGCTTCCAAAGCACAGCAAGTAGAATTGGAAGCGGAGCAGTTTCTTCCTTGCAGGGCCCTAGGACTCTTTGGGGGCGCCCTCTTCTCCCCAGCCTTACCCTTCTCTGCCCCAGGGGGGAGGAGCCCCTTGTACCACACCCGTGCCCTGTACATGCCCCCACTTTTGTAAACGATAAACAATAAAGGATGTGGACGTGGCAACCAGAATCGCTGTCCAGTTTGGGGGACAGGACAGGAGGTCAGGGATGGTGTAACATACTGTCCTTTGTACTCTTAGGAATATCCTGAGGCATTTGAGAGAGCACAGCCACAGGGTCAAAGGTGACCCTAGGGAGGATCAGCGGGCGCCTTGTAGAGGTCTTAGCGTTCCTTCCTGAAGTTTGTAAATTGTTGTGCAGCCTCGGTAAGATCTTTTTTTTTTTCTGGGTGCTGGGGATCAAACTCAGGGCCTTGCGCTTGCTAGGCCAGGCGCTCTACCACTGAGCTAAATCCCCAGCCCCTTGGTAAGATCTTAGTACACTGAACAAATAGTTTATTGTTTACCACCTTAAAGTTTTGTTCCTGGCCCACTGACTTAGTGATAGATAACCTACACATTCCATTCGGTTCTATTTAGGTTAAAGAAAAACCATGTATTGCACATACTCTGCCCTATGTAAGTTTTCACTGAAGAAATAAAATTTGCCTTAGAGTCTTTCCTCTCTGGCCCCCCGTGCCCCTCTGTCCTGTCTCTCTTTTTTCTTCAATGTTGCTGCGCCCCGGTTCCCGGACCCCAGAGGTCCACAAGTGGCGCCCGAACAGGGACCGGAAGACTTCTTCGAGGAGGACCTTTGACGGCAGCAGCGGACATCTCACAACGAAGGGTGAGTAAGTTTCTTATTACAGGGTTACGGGGCAAGCTAGTTCTAAGACTGCTACCTTTTCTACTTTATTACACCAT
Source organism: Hystrix cristata (assembly GCA_004026905.1). Classification (NCBI taxonomy): domain Eukaryota; kingdom Metazoa; phylum Chordata; class Mammalia; order Rodentia; family Hystricidae; genus Hystrix; species Hystrix cristata. Next base: position 4,983 of record PVJO010034705.1, on the reverse strand, counting down.
CTCCTTAAGGAGCATGGGGCCCGAGTATCGAAGCAGAGAATAGAGAAATGTTTAGAGGTAGTAATGGAATATAACCTTTGGTTTCCAGATGAAGGGATGTTAGACGAAGATACTTGGGTTAGGATTAAGAATAATGTTCAAAAGGCCATGTGTCAAGGAGAACGCATTCCTACTGATTTTTGGCCAATCCGGGCTTTAATTTGAGCAGTCTTATTATCGGTTCAGACAGAAAATATATGGTCTGAATCCCAACTCGCCAAGGAAACGGCTAATTCTTTACATAAATATGAGATTGATGATGATACCTTAAAGAAGACACAAAAGGAGGGAGAAAAACTTTTTCCCCTGCCAGAAGTACAAAAGCCCCTTTCTGCGTCCTCGGGGAAGGAGAGAATTCTGCGCTCTGCTCTCCCTTTAGAAAATGACACATCTGAGGATGATGGAATGAATGATTTAAGTGCTAAATTCTCCACTTTTCCTATACACCGATGGGGCAATATGTGACCTTTGTCCCCTCTGGAACAGAGGCTACAAAACCAGGGAGGATTAAATTTTTTAGCATTCCCCATTAATCGTACTGGAGCTCAACCCGTACATGAGGGGCTACGTCTAGATACCATGAAAGAACTAGAAAAGGCATGTCATTTATATGGTCCCATAGCACCATATATGGTTGAAATCTTGCCGGCATGGTCCAGTCAATCTGAATGGATGCCTTACGACTGGCATTTAGTGGCTAGATCTTGCCTTAAATCTAATGACTACTTACAATGGAAAATGTGGATGGCCGAAGCGGCTCACTTAAAGGCTCAAGCCAACACTGCTTCACAACATATGCGCCATGTCACCTATGATATGCTAATGGGAACAGGACTATTTACAGATGCCGCTCACCAATTGAAACAATCCCCCCTCCCAGTCGCAACTGATCAGTTAAGAGAAACAGCTATAGCTTCTTGGCAAAAGATTACCCCCTCAGGAGAAGTAGGTCAAAGTTACGGGAAAATTTTTCAAGGGCCTAAAGAACCTTACCTTGATTTCATTAATAGACTAGAACAGGCTATTGAAAGACAGATAGCAGACCAGCGGCTGATGCTATTTTGAGGCAACTAGCCTTCGAAAATGCTAATGAGGATTGTCAGGCCGCCATCCGCCCACATAGGGAGACTGGAGGGATGCTTGATTACCTCTGATTGTGTCGCAATGTTGGGTCTCTAACTCCCAAGGCTCGAGTGGGTGCCGCAGAATTATATGCAATTCAAAAGAAAAGTACTCACGCTTGTTTCAACTGTGGGAAAATGGGGCATCTCCAGAGGGAATGTCGACTCCCGACCAGTTCCAATCATAGCGTTACTATGGGTAACACAAACAAAGATAAAAAACCTCCGGGGTCCTGCCCTAGGTGCAAAAAGGGATTACACTGGGCAAAGGAGTGCAGATCCAAATTTGGCAAAGATGGCAGTCCACTGCAGAGAAACGGAAGCAGGGCCAGCCCCTTACCCAAATCAACAACCGGTTCAAACTTCCCCGACGTGCACCACTCTTGCTCAGACCACCCCTCAGTTCTATCACTCAGTCCCACCCCCCCCCACCCCCCGGAAGCGCAGCCCTAGACTTGCTAGCTCCTTACATAATTAATTTGCTCCCAGGGCAGGGCCCTACTAAGGTGCCTATGGGATATTATGGGCCTCTGCCACCTGGAACAGTAGGCCTGATCTTGGGATGCTCCAGTTTAAATTTAAAAGGTATTCAAGTCATTCCTGGAGTTATTGATTCTGATTATGAAGGAGAATTGCAGGTAGTTATAAAATCCCCTGTCCCCTGGACTTTTCATAAAGGTGATAAAATAGCCCAATTACTCTTGCTCCCATAGAAAGAGAAAAGGTGGTTTTGGCAGTACAGCTCCTTTGATGGTAAAATGGACAAGATTGCTCCAACAGTCTTCTCGTCCTACTATGGAACTTTCTATTCAGGGCAAATCCTTTACTGGGTTGGTTGATTCTGGGGCTGATAAAACAGTCATTTCTGTGCGTCACTGGCCCCCCTCCTGGCCTTTTCAGGAAGGAAATTGTTCTGTGGAAGGAGTAGGAAATGTAGGTCCAGAGAATATTAAAGCGCACAAAGGTTAAAATGTATATAGGTCCTGAGGGGCAAATAGGAGTAATATAGCCCTATGTCCTAGATACCCCCATCAACTTGCGGGGAAGAGATTTATTACAGCAGTGGGGAGCTGAGCTGACCGTTCCTTCCAAACACTTATTCTAAACAAGCTCATACTATTATGGAGAAAATGGGATATAATTTCCGTGATGGACTTGGAAAAAGTGGACAGGGTATCCTGTCACCCATCACGGAAACAGGACAACTTGACAGAAGGGGAAGAGGATATCCTTTTATACAGGGGCCACTGAGGGGAAATCCAAACCTAGCAAACTTAAATGGAAAACGCCACACCCAGTCTGGACACCTCAGTGGCCCCATCTCAAGAAAAGTACTCCAAGAAATTATCCAGGAACAAGTACAACAGGGACACATGGAAGAGACACTCCCCATGGAATTCTCCCATTTTTGCTATAAAGAAAAAATCTGGTAAATGGCGTATGTTAATAGATCTTAGGGGTGTCAATGCTGTTATTGAGCCTCTAGGAATTTTACAACCAGGTCTCCCTACGCCAGCGGCCATTCCTTGTGATTGGCCCCGCATAGTTACTGATTTAAAAGATTGCTTTTACACCATTGCTTTACATCCCGATGATAAAGAACGTTTTGCTTTCTCCGTTCCCCAGATTAATAACCGAGCTCCTTTGCAGCGATACCAATGGACTGTTCTTCCTTAGGGGATGATGAATTCACCTACTATGTGTCAATATTTTGTGGGAAAAAATATTGAGCCTGTTCGACAGCAATTTTCTACTGTGTGTCTTATCCACTATATGGATGATATTTTATTAGCTGCAAAAGATTCTAAAGTTCTACAAGATTCTTATTCTGCTCTCATAGATGTCATCACCCAGGCCAGCCTTGTCATTGCTCCTGACAAGGTTCAAACTTCAGATTCTGTTCAATATCTCGGTACTATATTAGACAGTACAACTGTGAGGCCTCCAAAAATGCAGATTCGCTGTGATTCACTGATAACACTTAATGACTTTCAGAAATTATTGGGTGATACTAATTGGCTTCGTCCTATGTTAAGTATTCCTACCTACCAACTGACTCATCTTTTTTCCATTTTACAAGGTGATTCTCAATTAGATAGCCCTAGACACCTCACTCCTGAGGCTGAAATGGAATTACAGTTTGTAGAATCTCGTCTTAAGGAAGCGTCCCTAACTCGTTACAATCCAGAGAAACCTCTCACTTTTGGTTTTGCCCACTCCTTTCTCTCCTACCAGAATTTTAGCCCAAGATGACAGGCCTCTTGAGTGGATCACCTATCGTCACAAGCCTACGAAAAGTGTTTCTTCCTATCTTGATTTAATTGCTGAGATCATTATCTTAGCACGGAACCGCTCCTTACACATTCTGGGTTTTGACCCTTCTCTCATTGTTCTTCCCAGATTTTCCCTCTCTCCCTTAAACTCCAGATGGCTTTTGCAGATTACTCCAGCGCCACTGGATGTCACTACCCTAAAGGCAAGTTACAGGATTTTCTCAAAAGCACCCAATGGGTCATTGGACAAATTGTCCGCTCGATGCCAATACCTTCAGCGCCGACTTTTTATATAGATGGATCTTCTTCTGGCAAAGCTGGTATATGGGGCCCTGATATTTCTCGTTCTTTTCAGACAACCTATTCCTCAGCACAACAGGTGGAATTGTTAGCTGTGATTCAACTACTTCACTTACACCCCACAGTGCTCAGTCTTGTCTCTGACTCTTTATATGTGGTCTTCTTACTCCCTCTACTAAAAACTGCTCTCCTTGCTCCCTCTTCTGACATTATCCTATCTCTTCTATCTGAAATACAAGCTTTATTACGCTCCAGATCGGCTCCCTTATATATTGTCCATACTAGGGCTCATTCTAACCTTCCTGGACCTGTGGCGGATGGCAATTCACATGCTGACTTTCTCACACATCCCATTTTCCTTTCCCCTCAGCTTGAACATGATGCCCTACATACTAACATAAACCATCTTCATGTCCGATATCATATTCCTTTACAGCAAGCTAGAGATATAGTTCAATCATGCTCTGTCTATCACCCACTACATCTTACTACACACCCTGCGGGTGCTAACCCTCGGGGCGTGCATCCTAATTCCCTATGGCAAATGGATGTCACTCACTTTCCACCCTTTGGCAGGTATGGTTATTTACACGTCTCAGTAGATAACTTTTCTGGAGTTCTCTGGGCCACAGCACTCCCCAGAGAATGTGCTACTCATGTTATTACTCATCTTTTACATGCTTTTGCTATCCTTGGTACACCCACTACTATCAAGACAGATAATGGACCAGCTTACACCAGTAAACGGTTTCTTCAATTTTGTTCTGAATGGCAACTGAAACATGTCACCGGCATTCCTTATAATCCTCAGGGACAAGCTATAGTTGAACGTACCCATAAAACACTTAAAGTACAACTTACAAAATTGTTAAAAACAAAAAGGGGGAGTTTACTACCCAATTATCGAAATGTACAGGATGTATTACATATTGCATTATTTAAATTTTTTGTGTTTCCCACAGGGAGAGCCCTGGAGGAGAAAAAAATTTTTGTAATACTGCACCTCCGAAATCTTGTGACCCATGTTGGTATTGTAATGGTTTTGAATGGAGGCCCGGATATATTAAAATCCGAGGCAAAGGTTATGTTTGTGTCATTCCAGATGAATCCAGTACAACAATATAGGTCCCTCTTCGGAAAATCAGGCCCCAGAGCTCCAGCCTCCTTGCAAATGGAGGATCTCCAGGGCCCTTTCAAGGGAATGAAAACCACACCACCTCCACCGACGCAGGAGATGGCAGCCCTAACAA
>PVJO010034704.1:0-10672 GCA_004026905.1 Hystrix cristata | reverse complement strand
TATTACATAATTTGCAGTTACAATTTCTTTGAAGAAAATATTGGCAGATAAAAACAAAGGTGGATGTAGGTGTTGTCTTCAAGGGAATGCAGGAAAAATAGGTAAACACTATGGCATGCGAACAGAGAACACAAAGCATAGGTCAGAGGAAACTGGAGCCTGTTATTTCCTGGAGCCTGTTTCTGGCATGAGGAAGGAGGTGTTTAAAGGCCCCAAGGAAAGTGTTTGAAAATTTGAAAGGAAGGCAGTGTAGGAAAAGAATGAATCAGAGGGGACTGAGGCAGAGGTGTGGTTGAAAATGGAGAGGTAGGACGTGGCTACCCTTAACTTGTGAAATGTTATGAGTTCCAAGTAATAGAGTCTATTGCTTAGTTCTCTCACTGCTGGGACAGAATTCGCAATACCTGCAAGTTAGAAGAGGACACATTTAATTTGACTCACAGTTTCAGCAGTTTCATACAGGGTGGGCTGATCCAAGGCAGAAACTTCCTCATGAAGAAGCGGGGAGAAGAAGCAGGGAGAGCATGTACTTACCTCTTGGCAGCCAGAAGCAAAGCACCAGTGAAGAGCTCTACTGAGACATATTCCCTCTAAAGCGCACCTCTCGTGAACTGCCTCCTCCAACCTGGCCTCACCTCCAACAGCACCTCCAGCTGTGAACATCACAGATATATACAGGCACATGTCCACGAGGCTCTTAATGTGGACAAGTCAGCAATTAAGACTAAGTAGTACACAGAGGGTGCTTTGTTTCTCTGTTGTGCCTTCTAGTTTTGCTTTAGACAGTTTTTCAAGGTATACTTCCTGTCTGAAAAATTGTGTGTTTTTATGTATACAATTCAAGGTGTTCAAATGCATGCAAATCCTCCTCATTCCATCACTGAAAGCCCTATTTCAGACACATCCATTGCTGCCCAAAGTGTCCGTGCGTCACTTTTGCCCATGTATGGTAATAGCACTTAATATGAGATCGGTGTTCACAGAAAACTTTCACATACACAAGAATGTATTGCTAACACTAGGCACCTTGTTCTGCAGTAGATGTCTAGACATTGTCATCATAAAAAACTTTGATTTCAAAAGCATTAAAATAAATAATATTTCCCTTCCACTCCCTTGAGACCTCCATTTTACTCTACACATTTCTGAGTTGAAACCTTCTGGATACGTTAGTGGAATTTTCATTATTTTGACTTCAAATGCATAGTGACAATAAATGTGAATCATTCTTCATTTCCCTCTGATTATTTAGCCTTCAATTTTCTGTATTTAAGGAGTGAAAATTTAACTTGAGAATATAAGGAAGAGAAAAATACAAGCTAATATCCTTGATGAACACAGATACAGAAATCTTCAAAAAATCTTAGCAAAATGAATTCAACAGCACATGAAATGGGTCAATAACAATTTGGAATACACGCACACTGTCACCACTGCTCTGAGGACTTGTTAGGCTGAGGGACTCTGTATAAAATCCTGCATTGACATGATGATCTGCACTCTTCTTACATAGGATTTATCTCTGAAAACACTGTGAATACATTAACTAATGTATCATACCCTGATTTGCCATAATAATGCAAGGTAAAATTGGGCAGAGATTTTACCTGTTTTATTCAGTTTTATGCTTTCACAAAGGTTATAATACGATAGGAAATACACAAAAAATTTAAGACTTTAAGAACTTTTGTAATTTTAAGAAAGATCAGGTAAATAAATGGCTTCAAAATTGCATTAAATTAAATATGAGTGTTTGGGGACTTAGCTCAGTGGTAGAGCACTTGCTTAGCAAGTGCAAGACCCTGAGTTTCATCACCAGCACTCCCCTAAAAAGTTAAACAAGAATCTTAAATTCTCAAGGAAAATTTATCAAATATAGTAAAATAATAATATCAGTATAAATCTCTAATTCCAGATTCAAATAACAACGATGTAGAAATGAAATAATAAAAAAGATAATTTTCAGATAGCATCAGAATGAACACTATGTAACACTGTAATTTCGAACCCTGTAAGCAGTAGACTCAAATGTGCTTGTATCAATGAATACAACAGAACATTAATGAAATTCTGCAATAGGCAAGGTTAAGATATTTCACTAGCTCCCATTATGAATTCTTACCAAGCATTTCTACAAAGACGTACAAATGAAGTTATAAAAATATATACTTCAATCAGCATCAGAATAAATGTTACATAGCATTGTAATTTCAAACTACATAGAGTCAATGTGCTTATATCAATGAATACAACAACCATTAATGAAATTATGTAATAAGCAAAATTAAAATATTCCACTAGCTCCTTTTATGAGTTCCCACCCAGCAGATGAGCTGGATGCATTTCCTGCATTATCTTGCTTATTCCTCCAGTAAATCATTGAACCAAACATTTATACCCACTGGATGGAATGGTAATCACCAAAAGTATAATGAAGTATGTATGTGAACAATGAAAGTCATATTAAATTTCAGGTTATGTTTAGGTGAATGAATAATATATCACTTACAAGACAGATTATTTCCACTTATAAAAATGGAATTATTAAAAAAGGCAAACATTATAGAAATAAAAATGAGATGTATAATGAGCAAACAGAAGGTATAAAGAGCAATTGATTACAATTATCCTACAGTGAAACATTCCAGTTTGCCAGGCAGTGGATGCAGAAAATGGGTTTGCAGCAGGACTAGTTGTTAGATTTGAGCACAGAAAGTTTATATTATTTCACTTACCCCCAAATATATCTATATATACATAACCCAAATATATGTATGCATGCATAAAAGAATTAGATTGCAAACAATATTTAAGAAAAAATATCTCTAGTTCTTCCTTTAGATCACTAAATTAAAATATAAATATTCTCAATTCCCTTAAAGACAGTGACGTTGTATAAATAACTTTGAGTTGCAAAGAGAATTCACAGGCCAACATCTGAAGAATATATTCTGCTGTGGCTGTAATAAAAATGGCAACATAAATTTCCTTTGTGTTTTCAGTACCCGTCAAGTAGACCTTAATTTCTTCATGTTAATACACTTCTTTGAGGTGACGCACAGTGAAATGAGCATCGAGAAGTCACTGTGAAATGTTTGTCTCCAATCTGCTCTTGCAAAAGAGATTTTGGAAGGCATCCATCAGCCTGATCTTTGCAATGAACCTGGGAAAGGGGTGAAATTCACCAAATGTTAAACATTAAAGAAAATATGCTCACACTTCACTGCACATTGCTCCTTACCAAGATTCATTTTTCTTACTCCCTGACTGGAAATGTCCTTGGTCATGGTGTCATTTTATGGGAAATAATCTACACCAACATTTCATTCAATCTCATCCAATTGGTCTCTATTCCCATCACCTAATGGGAAGCAAAGATATATGCATTAGAGAGTCTGAAAGGCACTTTTGTTTTTCACATATCTAATAAGTTGCCAGTTATTCTGTCTAGAAAGCAAATGAACACAGTGATTCAGCTCTGGGCTGTGCTATCTTGGTGCTCAGGTGATGTCAGCTAAACTTTGTCAGCTTTCCTTTTTGATGAATGTCTGCTGCGGTGCTTACCGGGGCCTCAGGCTCCCCAGGATGGCTTCTCTGAGTAGAAGTTGTCTGTAGAGAAGTCTGGATTCCTCCATGGATGGAGGAAGAAGGTAAAGAAAACTCTACTCCAGACAAGGCAGCAGGAAGGACTCCTTCTCCATGAGATCTCCTGCCTTCCAGAATTCTTATTCATTGGCAATTTTGCCTAATCCTAACTTATAATTTTCTACAACAACTGAGATATCTGGATTTATTAATTTCCTAAGAATTCAAAATCTCTGATGTGTAGAGATACCACGGCTCCTGTTAATTTCAGAAAACTGCTCTCCCTTTCTCAAGGGATAGAACTATTTTCATTTGTTATAAAACCACTGGAATTTTTTTTTTACAAATTTTCTCCTTCATGAAGTTTTTTTTTTAAGCCACTTACATTTCACACTGTCAACACCAAATAAGAACTGGCATTGAATCTTTCAGTAAAAGATACAACCTCTGTCATGTACCTTCTGTCCGAGATGTATATAAAGTTCATGTCCCCAAAATACGTACTAATAAAATATAAACAGAGAAACAGACTACTGGTAATTTGAAGGTTTTTAAAATTATAAGATTTCACAAAAAAATAAAATTATAAGATTTGTTATATAATGGCCTTCTGTTAGAATGTTACAAGGATTGCCTCATTTAAATGGTACGAATGTTAATCATATTAATTCAATAAGATGAGGGACTCATTTTATGTTTGCAGAAGCAGAGTTCATAGGAAGGGTCTGGTACAAGTCATGAACTGAGTAAGAGTGGGTTTCACTCAGGATTTCCATGTTTTTATCTGCTGTGTTATTGGCTTTCCATCATGGGTAAATACACATTTTTAAAATTTTGTAGCAATCTTGAGTTTTAGAGGTGGAGAGGTTGTTTGCTACCTTGTTCTTTGCAGCCAGATTTACTGCTCAACCTTCTGTGAAGCAGAACACAGCTCCCCACAAAGGGCTATTTAGGAGAAAATTCAACAATGGGTGCATTGAGCAACACCATTCTAGATCCACATTTCTCTGCTTCACTGGGAGTAAGACTCTCTCGAGGACCTGGTTTGAAGAATGGTCATTATTTCTCAGGACTTGGGTGTCACAGAGATACTAAGTTTGTTACTAGTTTTCTAGCCATTCTGACACTTCTAGAACTGGTTGTTGGACCACCCCATTTATCTGACAGATAAAATATTTTATGAACTACCGCCATGTATTCAAGTGTATATGTACTTGATCTTAGCCAAAGGGCCGAGAAGCAATCAAGTGTATATATAGTGTAAAATCAGTGAATATATCTAAAGGACAGGCACATCACTTCACACAGTCCTCATTTTCATTTCATTTTCTTAATGTTCACTCAATATTCTTCAAGACATTAACTGTCTTATTTTGATCTTATTCCTCCTGAGTAAGTTAACTTTTGTATCCTTTGACCAACATCTCTCCTAATGTCTCCCCATCAACCTCAGTCCCTGGGAGCCACCGTTCTATTTACTTCTGTGAAATCAAGCACTTCATGTTTCTTATCCATGAGCTCAGGTTCATTTTGTTTTTCTATTTCTACCTTGTTTCATTTCACAAAATAACTTCCAATTTCATCTATGTTGTCACTAATGGCAGCATCTCTTCTATTTTTGTAGCTGAGTCATATTCATTTGAGTCTATGCACCAAGTCTGCTGTACAGGTAAGCTGTTAAGGGACACAGAAATGAATTTTATTTCATAATTGTTTCCACAAGTCCTGCACCACTGAGTTATATCTACAGGACTTACTTAGATTATTTGACTATTACATGGAATGCAGCAATGAACACAGAAGTGAAGATGTCTACCTGAAGCACTAATTTCATTGGCCTTGTACTTGTAACTAACAATGGAATTGCTGGATCATCTGTTATTTTGATTACTGGTTTCCAGGGCTGTGGTCCATGGTGGAAGTCACGTGTAGTCATTGCAGCCTTCTTTCCCAGTAATGCGTCTGCCTTCCTCAGTTCTGATTTTAGGTTGTCACATGCCGGACTTTGCATCTCAGATTCTGCATAAGCAAGCTCACCGTAGCCTCTCTGTTTTAGGATACAATCCATATTTTGTTTTTTTTTAAATAAGTTTTTATTAGAGAATATTTGTTTTACAAAGTGAATTTCATTTAGTTTATTCATACATGATTATAACATCTCTACCTTTCTCTCTACCTTATGAACTGTGTTGCGATAAATGTGGTGCATAGATAACTCTACAGTACACCAAATTTAATTCTGTCAGGAAAATACTGAGGAGTTGTATAATTGGATCAAATGTTACATCTACTTGCAGTTTTTCTGAGGAAACTCTATGGTGATTTCTATATATTGTCTCCAACTATACTATGTCCTATATATTTCCCGCAGGACAAGAAACTGTATTCATAATCTTTGCTCCCCTATATAAACATGAACAATTTTACCTACTTGATGGAATTTGTTTGTGAACCATGTAGTATCTCAAAGCTAATAAGAAATTATGTGTCATTTAGCAGATACTCCAGAGATAGCAGCAACAGTGACTCACAACCTTTTTCTTCTTGTATCAAAACCATTTTGACATCACAAATGTTGCTTGGGACAGAAGGTGAATCTGCCTTTAAGCTGCTCCTGGGAGACAGCCCACAGTGATAGTGAAGAGGACCACTGCTCATGGCCCCACACAGGCAGCACGGTGTTTGACAGTCCAAAACTCATAGAATATTATAGGAAGATAAAGAATTGAGCAGGTGAAGTAATACGAACATGAAGGAATAGGGGAGGGAATTAATAACTACCCTAATTTGACCCCAGTAACCCATTTCCATGTGTTATAATACCACACTGAAGCTCAATAGTACAACATTTTTTACACATTAATAAAATGTTCAGTGAAAAGAAAAAAAACTATATTCATTACTGGCCTGTACTGTTGAACTCTTTGATATACATGGAACTTTCCTAAGTTCTCTTTCATGAGGAAAATTCTGGTTGCTAGGTAACTAGTATGAGGTCCCAGATACAGACAAGATTCTTCAACTCAAGACCCTGTGAGTCAGGCAAATTCTTGGTCTGCCGTGAAGTTGCCTCTAGGGAAGCTTTGTGATGGTAATAGAATCCTTCTCACATAAAGGAAGTAGAATCCTTCTCATATAAACTCCTGCTTCTGGAATTCTCCTCAAGAAATTAGTGATCTGTGCCTTTGGGCCAGAGTCCTAGCTGTAACGACCAAAGTGATTTCCTATAGTGCCCTTAATATTATGTGTAGTCAAGTAATTGAGAATTTTTTCACGTCTGTGAGTCATATTAATTTAGTTAGTTTTTAAATTTGTCATTACGGTGTATTCAATACATAGTAATTTTATTTATATTGGGGAACTCATATATATCACATCTTTATAATTTTTACTCACTTTGCCCCTTCCTTCTTGCTCCATGTGTCCCTCCCTTGTCTACAGAGTCTACATACATATTTCTTAATTTGTCTCCTTTTGTTACTCTTAAAATTATTTATGTTTTTGTCTACCCTATTAGAGAATCCAAGCAATATTGAACTTTCTGTGTCTGACATACTTAGTAAAGGAATCTTAAGATTCATCCATTTTCCTATTAGTATGCCACATTTTCCTTTTATGTCTGAGTAGTACTCTGTCTGCATACACAGTTTAGAATCCTTTCGTGTGCTGATAAGCATACAGTCCACTTCCATGATTTGGCTATTTTGAGTTTTCCTGCTGTAGATTTAGGAATGCACATATCATGGTAAATTTTTTGTTCTAAATCACTGGTTCATATCCTTTTATTATTTTTTAAATCATCATTAAATTGTTAAATAATTATCGGTGTTTAGTGATATTTAATGTAACTTTTAAAAATGAATTTATTGCACTATATGTGACTTTGACCATATAAGTTATGGGATGCATACAGATAATAGCATGGGTACTACAGTGAGATTTCCAACATGTACTATATTCTCTTTGTTTTACCCTAGTTTTTAATTGTTTATTAAAATGCATTTGCCATGCATTTTTCTATTTCTATTTCACTAATGTTTTTACCACATTTTTCGTAGAGTTTGTTTCTTCAGAGCAGTTTTGGGCTCACAGCAAAATTCAGCAGAAAGTAGACTGTTGATGTGTGCCTCTATCCCACATATACTTAGCCTCTGCTTTGCCAGCATGTTTTTTCAAAATTACTTTAAATTTACTATCTTACTGAGGTTGGGGAACTAGCTCACTAGTAGAGCCCTTGACTAGGAAGTGCAGGCACTTTGATACTCACCACCTCCAAAAATGTTGTGATCTTATTTGCACACTTCAATGGGTTAGGGTATGGTCACTTTATATATGTGTAGAGTATATAATGCTTATTTCAGTTTAGTTAAAATTTTCATCTCCTTGATGAATTTTAAGAGTTTTTGAGTAACATGTAATAATCATATGTGGTTATGGGGTAGAGGTTAATAGTCAATTGATATGTACAGTAACAGTGATCAACTGAATATAACTCAGGTTTTTATCTCCTTTGCATTGCTTTTTCTTGGGATGTTTCAAGCTCTTTTTTTCAGTTATTGATAAACGAAGTCAACATGAACTATTCTCATCCCACTTATCTGCAAAAATATAGAAGCAATTCCCTCTGTCTGATGTGGGTTCCTGCTCCATAACCACCTGCGACTGCCCATCCTCCCCACACCTCCCAGTCTCCAGTGATGATGGCTCTACATCCCAATTGATTTTTCAAAAACAATCACATATACCAAAGAACTTTTGGGCGCTTTCCTCCTGCAGTGTGACTTGTATCACTTAACAAAATATCTTGGACGATGTGCACATATTGAATGTACTTGAATCCATTGAATATCTTATCAACTCTACCCCATTTCTTTCTTCCACTGCAGTTTATTTTCAGAGTATGAATCTATAGCATGGGTACTACAGTGTCCATAGTACTACATAGGTATTAATGTCTTGGAGAAGTCTTATTTTTGTTTTGTTTTGTTTTAACCGAGAAGATCTATTGGTACATTTTAGATATACATAATGATCCCATTCATCATAGTTAATTTGTACCTGTACATGATATATCTTGGTTTTGTTCCCCCTTTCTTGCCCCTCCCTTCACCCCTCTTCCCCTCATTATTTAAGCAAAGAAAGAGGAATAGTAGAAAAAAATGGAAAGAGATGTCTTATTTTATATTATTTGTTTTCCTCCAACATCATTTTGCTTTTCAACAGATATTCACGTTAAGAAACTGAAGCGAGATGGAATCTTAATGTTGCGTCACACTGTGTTCTTATAGCTGTAGATGCTGACCATTTTTCATATGTTTTGGCCATTTCTGTTTCTTTTGATAAGTACTGTATGTGTTATATCGTTTGGCAAATATTGGTGAATTCGTCATTTAATCCTCTATGAGAAAGTTACCTACAAAATATTTTCTCGACCCATTTGGTTGTCTCTCCATTTCCTTGTGTCCTTTTCTGTGGAGAAGATTTATAATTTGATGGGATCCCATGTGCTCATTATTCGTGCTATTTCCTGTGCTATTGGAGTTCTATTCAGGAAGACTCTTTGTGTGCCTATTTCTTCCAGTGTTTCCCTATGTTGCAGGCAACAGTTTCTAAGTGTGTGATTTTATATCTAGGGCTTTGTGGGTCAAACTTTTTTTTAAATTTTATTTTAATGGTACATTTTAGATGTACATAGTGATAACATTCATCATAGGGGATTTGTACCTGTACATGACTTATCTTGTTGCTTCTTTTTTTCCCATTCTCGTCCCCTCACCCCCTCCACCCTCCCTATTTACAAAAGCTTTGTTTCCATTTTTTCCTTCCATTTCTTATTTCTCTTGTCCCTCTGTTTCTTTCCCCCTCCCTTGTTTCCTTTCCCATTTGGACATTTTCTTCCCTTTCCCAATATAATACATTTTAGTCTTTATTTACACTTTCACTTTCTTACACCAGAGAAACAACGCAGTATTTAAACATGTGTGTGTGATTTATTTAGGATCAAACTTTTTAACTTCTGCATCACTATTGAATATATACAGTTTTCCCCTGGTCATCATTCCCTAAATAATTAGGTGTAACCGTTTACATACCACTTACATGTAGATATAATAACGTTGAGATATGTCAAGCACATGGCAGGTTGTGTGGCACCATTGTGTGTGAGGTATTAGGGACTCTATTAATATTGCAGGAAACCTATATAGAGCAGGAATTGAGAAAACATGATCTGCTGCCAGTTTCTTAAAGGAAGTTTAATTTGCACATAGCCGTGCTCATTCACACAGGTTGACTACTGCTGTTTTTATTCTACTATGACAGGTTTTCATATCCTAGAACCAATTCCCCACGAAGATGTGGGGATTATCTTCTTTTCATTTTTATTCTCTTCTTTGAGATCACTCACCTGCTAAGGATGGACCTAAAATGAGTCATAATTCAGGAAGTGAAGTTCATAAGGGTTTGAAATTTGCTTTGGCAGTATAGTGGTGTGATGACTGGGTGCCTCAAGGTCTCTCATGTGGCATGTCTGCTCCTCTGTGAAGATGTCCTGGACCAGTCAGATGCTACCCCAGGCCATCCAGGAAGGGAGGATTACACAGTAAAAACACAGATGTCTCAGTCGAAGCCAGCTGATTATCCAACAACATGTTCCATCCACAATACATAAGAAAGACAATCCAAGATTGAAAAACCATTTGCAACTCTTGAATCAGATCTAAAATATCCCAGAATATCCTCACTATTGAGAACATGACCAGATCACACAGAGGTACAGCCAGGTAAGCTAACCACAGGATTCACCTATTGATGCGTTCAGTAGCTCACCATGTCTTGGGGGGTTGGGGTCTGGTTGTAGGAGGGTCTCTTGTGGCCTGACCTGGAAGGATGTATTCTAGGCCCGGGCACCTTCCTTCTCTCTGTTCTCTCTGGCTGCCTTCATATGAGCAGCTGCCCTCCTCCTAGTCTTTCCATCATGCACTTTCTGCTTTGGAGCTTTTCGAATTTGGACGAGAAGCCAGTGACAACCACGGGCCCAATTATCCTCTTGTCCTTCATGCCGCACACGGTGCACCTCGTGTCCCAG
>PVJO010034703.1:0-10666 GCA_004026905.1 Hystrix cristata | reverse complement strand
AGGAGATTTATTGTTTCTGTTTTTATGTTTAGGTCTTTGATCCACTTCGATCTTAGTTTAGTACATGGTGAGAGACATGTATCTAGTTTTAGTTTTCGGCATGTGGTAAGCCAATTTTTCCAGCACCATTTATTAAAGAGGCTATCTTTCTTCCAGTGAGGGTGTTTGGCTCCTTTGTCGAAGATGAGATAGAGGTTCCATTTGACCCAGCTATTCCTCTACTGGGTATCTTCCCGGAAGAATTAAAATCATCATATCACAGTGATATATGCACAGCCATGTTCATAGCAGCACAATTTGTAATAGCTAAGTCTTGGAAACAACCTAAATGCCTAACAACTGATGAATGGCTAAAGAAGATGTGGTTTTTCTACACAATGGAGTACTACACTGCCATAAAAAAGGATAAACTAGAGTCATTTGTATGTAAATGGATGTTCCTTGAGAATATACTATTAAGTGAAATAAATCAGACACTTATTAGTACACATCAAATTGTTTCTCTGATATGAGAAACCATAAGTGTAAATAAGGACAAAGGGGTAGAATAGATATTATGTTTAAAAAAAAAGAGAGATAGTATTCAAAAGAGAACTAGATAGGGAAAAGGGGGATAAAGAAGAAGGTTAAAAGAAAAGTAAGATGAAAGGGGAAAAAATGGTAAAGTGTAGCTACATTTGTTGCAAATAGGGAGGGGTGGGTGAGTGGAAAGGAGGGGAGGGGAAGGGGGAAGAGGGGGGAAAACCAAGATGTATCATGTACAGGTACAAAATAACCATGTTGATTATGATCATTATGTATACAATGTACCAATACATGTTCTTGGTAAAAATAAAAAAATTTAAAAAAAAAAGAAAGAAACATACATACCTATTCATTTAGTGCTCTATGCATTCGTATTAAAATTAAATTGATGGTCTTACTGATAAATCTAGTGGGAAATAGCATGATTTCAGACAACTCTATCACTTACTAATTGGATGATATGAAGTAAATTATTTCAACTTCATAAACTACAGCATATTGATCTATGAAATTAAAATAATAATGCTTACTTTCTAGATTTGTTGTAAGGAGGAGCTAGAGTAGTAAATAGATACTTCTTAGGTGAATACTGAACATATTGTGATTAATTGATAAACATTAGCTATTATTTTTATCATTCTTGTAAAATTAAAATTGCCATAATATTAAAAGTAAAATTAAAATTATCATCTACAAAAATTATAATGAGCATTCACTAGCATAAACATTTTTCAGTAAGAGTAGAGTTGAAATTCTAAATATAAGTACACAATATTATATTATACATGGTTTTAAATAAAATTAAGGCTGAATTTCTGTGTTATCAGATTTGAAATCACTTGTGACAGTCAGAATTCTGAACCATCCTAAAAATATTTATTCTTGCACGAAAATTTAGTTGCTTAAACTAAATACAGTTTCTTTCATTATCTCTTGTTTTTCTCTGATTATCTAGTATAAGAGGGAACTAAAATTTATGTGATAACGATGCTCTATTCACTGCGAAAGACTATATGCTCTTCCATTCAGTTCTCCTGAGAATCATATGCAGAAGCCTTATTTCCATCTCACCAAAAAGGAAATTGCAAATAGAAAATTTTAGGTAATTTATTTAAAAAATCACATAGCAATTCCCAGTCAGAAATTGAAACCTAATAATACTAATTCTTCTGCCCTTTCCCTTTGTATTATATTACCCTGCTATCTAATATTATTAAATTGCCAGTGAATTTTGCAGTAAATTGTTGCAGTTTTTCTTACAGTGTTTAAAATGCTTTTTCTCATAGTGCCACACTCAATTCTGAAATTACCCATATTTTATTTAGTCTTCCATTTTTAATATCTAAGATACTTTTTAGTTCAAAATAGTTTAAAGTTCACCAACTCCACATTTAATAGCTATTGATAATATGTGTTTATACTTACTTGTAGGAAAAGTTCATTTTGAACTCCTTCCTGAGTGAATTATGCTTGATTAATAAAAGTTTCTTTCAAGATTTGATTTAGAAACCAGATCCCATTAACTGGAGCCTGATCCTCTTCAATAAATGCCTTCCAAGAAAATGTATCTGTGTCTATCAAGTCAGAAAAAAGAAAAGCACTAAGTCATCTCACTTTCTATTGGACAGAACACAATCATCTGGTTGATTAATAGAATGTAATGTGTGCTTGGAAAAATAAATTTGTTGTGTGAAAATTTAACCAGTCCCTGACACGCAATATGACATCATTAACATTAGAAAATAACACAAAAGAAAAAAGTGCCTATTTCATCTAAGTTTAATGTTAACCTTTTTAAAATTCTACTTTCATTTTCCAGGAATACAGTCATAGAAAATTGTCACTGATTTTTCTTCCATTTTTTTAATTGTATTCATCTTTTGTAGTGTGGTCACAAATTGAATTTATCAACTGGTATCATTTTATTTTCTCATCTCTACTGAAAAAATTCTGATTTAGGATACAGCTTATGGATAACACAATTTTAGAAAGCTGCATAAATTCTAATCCTGAAAATTTAATTCAATTTTTAAAAAAATTTCTATCTTCTCTCTAATAATCTCTTTTCTCCTTTCTCTTCTCTAATTAGCAATAAGAAAAAATATTAGCAATAAGAAAATTACAGACTTTATCACCATTTTGAGAAAAGGCTATAATGATTTACCAAGTCACTCTTGAATCCTCTTAAGTTTCAACAGATAGTGTATGCTGAGTTTACTTAGGGCTCATAACAGGTATTTTAAATTAAAACTCATTCTTACAACAAACTAAGAACGTATTTCTTGTACAAGAACTATCCCTAGAGGGCTTTTCTTACAATGTTCCCAAGAAATTTCAATAAAGTTCTTTAAATGATGGTACTAATTTGAAGACATTTAAATACAACGCTTAACATTTAGTTTGTATTATGTTTTTGTTATAGGACATAAACCTCAGTGTCTAAGAGATTATGTTGTTTCCAGCCTCCCTGGGATCAACACTAAAGTGTATTAACTAGCTCAACATATCAAAAATGTTTGCAGTCTAGCAGAAAAAAAAACACAATAAACTCAAATGTGTATGTTTTAATTTAAGTTAAAAGAAAGACAAAAACAACTACATACACTGGATTGAAAACAATAGTACCCAATCTTAATTGACCAATTGTACAATAGACACGTCTTGTTTATATTCAGAAAGACTTTTTTTCCCTCTTTCTGAATTGTTTTGTATTGAACTGTTTTGTATAGTCCAAACTTCGATCATTACTTGAAGTTCCTCCTGTGCACAGTGTGATCTCCAGGGCTCTTTAAAAGCTTGTACCAAGTGTCACCTTCTTTGCACAAATAGCTTTAATCTAATGCATTTAAAACTTATATTTTCATTTTTAAATTATAGTAGTTTTTACAACTCAATATATTAATATTTTACCATAATGACGTTCACTCTTATGGGTGGTCAGGACCTAGGAAGATTGAATTTTGTAATAAAAGCGGTCAGATACTTAGTGATAGCTCACAAATTATTTTGTTTAATATCTTCTACAAAAAATAGTATTTGTCCACTCTTTTCACTTTGTAAAATGTTCTCTTTCTTCTGAATGTTGCAGTATTAGAAATCTATACATATTTTTTAGAGTTCATGTTCTGTTGGTGTTTTGAATAGAGTGACTTTCAGTAGAGTGTGACTAGTGAGGAAATGATTTAAAATTCCCTTCCTAATTAAAAAATTATAAAATCATTTGTATCAGCTCAATTTTGTTACTTAGGTGAAAATATATCCCCTTATTCTTAGTCAGTTTTGACCAAGATTTGAATATACATATATAATATGAAGATAGAATTCATTTAAAATTCTTGGATAGCAAAAAAGATAACCAATGGCTGTGATTTGGATCTTAAGGATCCTCCAAAGGCCCATATGCCAAAAGCTTGGGCACCACCCTGCTGTGCTCCTGGAAAATACTGAATTCTTTAAGAGGTAGAGCCTAGTGGAAGAAAGTTACATCATTAGAATGGTTACCCTAACGAGGATATTGAGAGTCTGGTTCCTTTGTTTTTGCTTCCCACCAGTCATGGAGTAAACACTTTCCTCCACCATCCACTCCTGCCGTGATTTTTTGATTTGTTTTGTATTTAGCTTTTAGAAGGGCTTATTGCTGAATATACCCTAAGTCTCAAAGAAGACTTTTGAGCAACACTGGAAGTATTAAAACTATGGAGACTCTTGGAAACAGAGTGAAAGCATTTTGCATTGTGAAATGGGAGTAAGCCTTTGGGAGCTAGAGGAAGAATGCTTTAGTTTGGATCTGAAGTGTCCTTCAGAGTCACTGTGCTAAAGGCTTGATCTTTAGCTTATGAAACTATCGAGAAGCAGTGGCTGGGAAGCGGTAGACCTTCAAAATGTGAGGCCTAGTGGGAGGAAGTTAGGTCTTTGATGCTATATGCATGAAGGGGATACTGAGGCCATGACCCTTTCCTCTCTTCTCTTTTGCTTCCTGGCCAACATTAGAAAGCAAAGAGCTCCTCATCATGCATTCCCACCATGATATACTGTGTGGCCACAGATCTAAAGCCACCAGGCCATGCAACCATAGACTGAAACTCCCCAAACCATGAGCCAAACTAAATATTTTCTCCTGGTAATTAGTGTGTCTTAGCTATTTTTTTCACAGTGATGGGAAGTTGACTAAAACACCAACCAGCTGACCAGCCAACCAAAATCCTGACCATTTGTAAGATAAAGACAACAAATATAACTAAAGTAAGAATGAAACACATGATGAATTCGTTTCTAGACACAGAGTATGCTCCAAAGTACCACCCTATGCTTCTTTTCCTAATATTAGTCTATGCTTCAAAAGCACAACTGTCTTTCAAATGTTTTGCAAGGTCCCTAGATTTCAGAAGTTAAAAACTAGAAAAATCTAATTAAAGTTTTCTTTTCTCCCTAAGTTTATTTTATCTAATTAATATTCAATATATGGCTTAATATATTATCATTAGAGAGTATACTTTTGCCCAAATGCACAGAATATACAACAAGAGTGAAATTTAATGTTAAATATGAACTCTGATTATAATGTGTCAATGTAGTTCATTGATTATAGTAAATCAATATGGGATGTTGATAGTGGAGTGGGCTATGCATGATACTAAGGAGCACATGAGAACTCTGTCTTCCTCTATATTTTTCTATGCACCTTAATCATCTGTAAATAAAAAACTACTAAAAGTTTTAAAAATAAAGTAATAAAGTCCAAGTTGGTATAAAAAATATTTGCCATCAATTACCATCAATTTTTTCAAGAAAAACTGTGAAACGATTTACACAAATGCTTAAATATACTTTATAATATATCTATGCATGGAAAAAGAAATAATTTTAGATTTTGTTGGTGGGTCCATGTTTCTGGTTTAACTATAAATTACACATTTTAGATTATTTTATTTCAGATTATGTGTCTTAGCCTCTTGAAAACCACCTCTAAATTAATTTGGTTCTGAGAAGTAATCCCTTGCTCCATGGCATGAAAAACCGACAAACCTTTATTTGTATTTTTATATTTTTCAGGAATAACTACTTTGAACAGAGTTCTTTTCTTCTTACACATACGGTTGTGCCACAGGGAGGGTCTGTAGATTTCACTTTTGAGCCTGTTACATGTAGTGGCCCCACCTCCCAATATCCACATCTTTCCATCATCTACTCACTTGGAGTGCCTGATTTTCTCTAACACAATATGGCAAAGATGATGGAATGTATCTTTTATGGTCATGTTACAGCGTATAAGATTTAACTTCCTGACATTCTCAAAATCCGACCAACTCTTACCTTCTGGGAATGGACCAGAGCCGGGAATGATGGTCTCTTGAAGTACAAGGTAAAGCAAGATCTTTCTGACTTAGTAGATGCTTAATGAAGAATAAAATTCTCCTTCAAATGATGTCTTGTGTCAGGTATTTGAGAAACAAAATCTGAAACAGAGATTTGGATTCATTTGTTTTCTTAAGTGTTCTTAAGGAAAAATGTGAGAGAAAAAGAAGATAAAATAAGATCATAGCTCTGGTCTCAGGAGGAACCTGCCCGTGGTCTGACCATTGGGGAAATTCTGAATCTCAGGTTCTACCATTCTCTTTCTTCTCTCTAAGGCTACACTGACAATCATATTTATGGCCAGTAGGGAAACAGGGTCTGGGGGCAGGGAGTCACCTGACTCTGGGATTTACATGGATGTTGCCACAGTGAGGAGCCTACTAGAGAGGTTGAGTTGTCAGCTGTCAAAGTCCTTCAACAGTAAGACTAACAACGTTGCATTTCAAATTCTATTACTTCATAAACATGGCATGGGAGACCGCAAGCTGCTTACATACACAGCAACCTTCTCTCTTACTAGGAAGCCTGTGTAAAAATGACAGGCCTAATTATCTTAGCTAGATATTTGATCCACTGTTGTGATTCTGATAATCTGAGATTATCATGTAATCCCACTACCTCTTCAAAAATTACAATGGTCATCAAAGAAAATTGAAGTATCAGAAATTACCATCAGTACATTTTGACATAAACATATACAGAGGTATATAATTTATCTTAAAAAGCAAGTAAAATATACATTCTGAAGTTGAAGGTAGGAGGATTGCCAGTCCAAGCCCAGTCTGCAGTTTAGTGACTCAGTGAAATCCTGTGTCAAAAAAATGAGAGAGGAGAACTAGATAGGGAAAAGGGGGATAAAGAAGAAGGTTAAAAGAAAAGTAAGATGAAAGGGAAAAAAATGGAAAAGTGTAAATAAACTTGTTGCAAATAGAGAGGGGTGGGTGAATGGAACAGCGGGGAGGAGAAGGGGGGGAAAGCCAAGATACATCATGTACAGGTACAAAATAACCATGTTGATTACGATCATTATGTATATAATGTACCAACACATGTTCTTGGTAAAAAAAAATAAAAAAATGAGTTGGGGATGCAGCTCAGTGCAAAACCTAGAAATTCAATCCCCAATAAAAACAGCAGCAAGAAAAAACATCAGATGACAAGGAATTCTGATTTAACTGCCAGAGAACAATAGAAAAGGAAAAATTGGTACTTTTTCTATAAAGAGACTTGACTGTAAATTAAATGTTCTAGTGAAAGTATTTGAAATCTTACTTTGTCAATTAAAATTCACCAATGTTGATAACCCTGATTTGAGATTTTTTTTTTTTGGCAATTGAATTTGTAGTTAAAATTTCTTTAAAGCTAAGTCATTTTTAAATGGGTCTAATCATGCAAGCATGTGCAAGAACATGTGCTGCTGAAGTGTACCGCCCCGCTGCTGCATCGCCCTTGGTGGGCTGATCTTAGGCCATTTGCCTTTCAATGCATCCTCCCTTTCTGCAGCTTCAAGGGTTCCTTTATACACTGTGTTTGCCTGATCCTCTGTCAGAAAGCTTCTGACTACATTTGATCAGAGGATCAGAGCAAAAAAACCAGGGAGTCTAGCATATCTTCTGCTTGTCATAGCTGTTGAAACCTGCATTGTCAGGAATGTCCCCAACCTGGGTGGCCCACTTCTAGGTGCTAGAAACACCTTTTCCCCCCTCAGTCAGAAATTACAAATCTTTGTACCTCCTCTTCAGCTTCTCACATCTTACATGACCTGTAAAATGAGTCCCATGTATGTTTCCCTTGGTCTTAAATATATTTACCTATTGCGAATAGTTTCTGTTTCATGGTTGGACTCTCATTCATGTACATATTAATTAAAAAATGGTATTAAATGTTTATAGTACCTTTGAATGAAATCACTTAATAGTTTATTTACTGTTACTTTATATGCAACTGGAAATTATTACAAATAATGTGAATCACAATTTGCACATTCATATTTTGCAAATTAGTTGTTTACCTACATATCTACTCAGATTTTTAAAATAGTTCTGTGGAGTCCAGAAGTCTGGATGATGTAAAATCATTGGTATAGTATGAAGTTATTTTCCAGCAGAGCAGAGCTGAAGTGTGTTTTGAGAGCCTCTAGCTAAGTTTGGCTTCCAGTGCCAGATCTGCTCTCAAACCTGCTCTTAATCCTGGGCTGTTAAGGAGCGCTGGGTGTGGGCTGACAGCATGCCTTTCATACATGCTTTTACTTGGCAGATGGATTTATTGCTAGTTGTCTAACTCCTGACCCAGGGCCCCTCAGGAGGAAACTTGCTCATACCGGCAAATGCCTTTGGGGCTCTCATCTGACCTGAGTCCAGATCATATTTGGTGACCAGGGCTCCGGCGTGAGGACCTTGCTGTCACCTTTCTCCCAGAACCCCCAGGAAACCCTGGCTTAGAGTGGCTGTAAATTCTTCAGACAGAAAGCACAAAATCAATACATCCTGGCAGTAGTAAACAAGTTCAAACCTTTTCTTACTTCCAGATTCTGAACAAAGACGGCACAGTGAGTCCAAAGAGCAGTCCTCTGTCCCAGTTAGACGAGTCGTGCAGAGAGAGTGTGCACACACAACTAGTGGTGCCCCAAACAGATTAGAGTAGGGTCACCTGAAGCATTGAGGTAAATTCCTAAATGAGCTTTTTAGAAGAAACAATGAGACATCAAGGAAGCAGATCTGTGAGAGAGAGCAATGCCACTGAGCCCCCCGCCCCGGTCACGGAGGCCAGCCCTGTGGGTGTGACACAGAGCTGGAGACTGCATGACGGAGCCCAGCTTCTGAAATAAGCAAGCTGAACAAATTTAAAATAGATTCATAGGAAACGTAAAACTCGTGAGTGCACTGCAGGTACATGCCAAGAAAAAGTGAACTATCATTATTTTAAACCCTTTGCTAATTTGATGAGCAAAGACGTTCCGTTCCTCCTGTTGTATAACAAATTCCCTTCAACTCGATAGTGTGGCAAAACAATCATTTTCTTACCCTGCTGGAAATGGTGGTTCAGGAATTTAAGCAGAGACACTAGGCAATGATTTTATCCCTCTGGGATGCTGATATCGTGCATGGAATTGAGGCGACAGAAGACAAATCCCTAACAAGGCTGGTGCCCTGGCAGGGAATAAGCATGATTCTCAGCCAGCAGCCCCGCGTGCACTGTCCACCATGGAAGTGGATGTCCCACGTGGCAACGGATGGTGCCTCTAGGACACACCTCAAGGAGACCGAGGAGCTGCTGCGTGACATTTTCTGACAGCCTTCGAAGCCACGCACAGCACTGTTCCCTTCTTCTGTGGGTTGAAGTGGAAACAAGCCTGCCCGACTCAAGCATGCAGGGAAGCAGCGAAGTCAGAGAAGACACTGGAATGAGGAGAAGGTTGCTGAATTTTTTAGAAAATACACTAATGAAAATACATCTTACTACAGAGAGGAAGGAAAAATTTCCATACCACATTTCGGAACTTCTCGGAAATTTTTATTTTCTTGTTTAAAAGAAATAACAAAATGTTGAGGGTTTCAGAAAGATCCCTGTGGAAGAGAGACTGTTAATAAAAGTTTCGAAGGGGGAAAAAGAAGTGGAGATACAGCTCAGTGATTCCCCGGTTCAATCCCCAGTACCAGGGAAAGAAAATATTGGAAAATAGAGAAGAGATGTCTCTCTCCTTACAACATCTTTATTATAAAATGAATAGTAATTAAGCACTAATATTCATAACACATAAAAGTGATACAAGATGTTGTAATAAGAAAAAAGTACAAATGAAGAGAAACACCAGGGAATCAAATGTTCTTATAGATAACACCCATCTTCAGCTCCAACGCTACCTCACCCAGGGGTACCCCACAGGCTCGAGTTTAGAAGTCTTTGAACAAATGTCAGCCAATGCAAGAAAACTGCCTTATGCTAAAATGTCATCCGAAAATCCCAGCTCGCTCTTCATCTGAGAACCATTTCTAGCTTCCTCTGTTAAAAAGATAGTGAAATCTACACGCTAAACAATGTACAGTACATTTGGGAACACTCCTGTCCTTTTAAAATGAGAATTCAGCCACAAATCTGTCCAGTGCCCTCTCTAAGACATGGCATTTAATGGCCTCCTCCTTAAATATGTCACATTCCCTCAGGTTTTCTATGCGTATGACTTTTCTTCAGTCTGGCATGTGTTACTGGTAGTAGGAGTGCACAAAAAGAGACTGTACGTTTCATAAAGGGAGACGAGAGCATGTATCACATAATATGTGTAATGTTTCCTCACAGTAATTTTACAATAAATTCTATCTACAACCACTATGATGGTCCATCTAGGCATTTGTGATTCCTACATACCTTCAGGAAGCTATTCTATATATTTATGGTGACAACTTGACTAGCCACGAAATAGCAAAATTATCATAAAACATTATTAATTATAAAATAGTAAGTGTAGGACTTTAAAATGAATTATCAGATTCATCTGTCTTCAGCATTTAGATATTGGTTAAATTTTGTTTTGGATGCAGAATACATGATGACCTCTTTGTTGGGGTTAGCAGTTGTCCTTTTCTTGTCCCTTCAAGCATTAGGTGTGGTGCGTGATTTTTTAAATGATAATGGTTTAAAAGTAACTAGGCAAAAGCATAACAGAAGCAAAAAGGGAAATTGAAATGAATAAATGTATGAGTTTTGAAGTTTCATGAAACAGGATTTTGAACATGTGTTTATCCCTGAGAACTGTGTGAAACTGGACAAGTTACTCACCCTCTCCTAC
>PVJO010034702.1:0-10670 GCA_004026905.1 Hystrix cristata | reverse complement strand
AACTATTTTCCATTCACCCACCCCCTCCTTATTTGCAACAAGTATAGTTACACTTTACCATTTTTTCCCCTTCCATCTTACTTTTCTTTTAACCTTCTTCTTTATCCCCCTTTTCCCTATCTAGTTCTCTCTTTTGAATACTATCTCTTTTTTTTTTAAACAAAATATCTATTCTACCCCTTTGTCCTTATTTACACTTATGGTTTCTCATATCAGAGAAACAATTCGATGTGTACTAATAAGTGTCTGATTTATTTCACTTAAGAGTATGTTCTCCAGGAACATCCATTTACATACAAATGACTCTAGTTTATCCTTTTTTATGGCGATGTAGTACTCCATTGTGTAGAAAAACCACATCTTCCTTAGCCATTCATCAGCTGTTGGGCATTTAGGTAGTTTCCAAGACTTAGCTATTACAAATTGTGCTGCTATGAACATGGTTGTGCATATATCACTGTGATATGATGATTTTAATTCTTCTGGGAAGATACCCAGCAGAGGAATAGCCGGGTCAAATGGAACCTCTAGTTGTAGTTTTCTGAGGAATCTCCATCTTTTCCTTGCCTTAAAACTGAAAATGGTGAAGCTTTGAGAAAGGTAGTAATGATTTTTTCACACTGTGCCTTATTGAAGTTTCTGAATTGTGATAAATTTTGTGTCCATGGAGACTAGGATTCTCAGGCTATCTTCAAATGATTGCTAAAGAAAGATACTTGCTTGTACCTGAATTAGGAGAGACAATCAACCTGTCAATGGAGGTCTGGATGTATTTCTAGTTTTAAGCTTAACTTCTGATTTTCAATATTAATTGCTCCTGGAAATTAATACTGGCTCTTAGTATTTATAACCTTGGAGATTTTGGTCTCTTGCTATCAAATGAAAAATATGCTGAATTCTAGCATACTTTATCTTCTATAGTCTATAATCAAGACATTAGGTGCTACTAAATGGAAAGTTCGGTAATGAATGTGTAAACAGAAAAGAAATAATATTTCTAATGCTCTGCCCTGAGTTTGGGTTTCAGCTTCAGCTGGGAGGCCAAATCAGTAGGTTACAGCTGGAGAGGGTGTGATTTTTAGTCCAGAAGTTTCTGCTGATCACTACTTTGTAAATGGACCGTGACTGATCAGGGCTTTCCTAGGGAATAAGATGTTTAGAGAAGCTCCCTTTTCACTACCAACATATTTCTCCATTCTTTCTTTCTTCTCCAAGATGCTTAGGTAAAAGACAGGATTCTGTTCCAGTCACTCAGGGCAGGAAAATCATTCCCCAGAATCACGCTTCTTGTTTTGCCTTTAGCTCTAGATGAGAAGGGAGATTTTTTCTTTCCTTTTCCGAAGGGCTTTCCTGGAACTTACTTTTAACCTGTGTGAGAAAACCTTTACTGTCTTGTTTTCTTACATAGTTGAAGCCACTGAGAGTAGAAACTGATAACATCAGCATTAACGGCTGGAAACCACACACCTTGCTTACTTAGCCCCCTTCACAACTGTGACATTCTTCTTCACTACCCCAGCTTTATTTTAAGATGTATTATGGTTGATATTCAAGGGAGTAATGAGTTAGAAAAGAAATATGTCCATTAAACAACAACAACAACAAAGACCACAAAAAACAAACCTAATCACAATAACAGAAACCCTAAGCCCTATCTCTTTGGATAGTTAAGAGTAAAATATTTAGGATATTTTAGACTAAATCTAGTTCAGTTTAGTTGCACAATTAAGGCTTACTTGGCATTTTGAAATCTAAATTCACCAGGCTGTTGTCAATGATCACTTTGGGCTGGGGAAACTGGTTTTGAATAATTTGAACAGTGTAACACAGCTGAAAAGACAGATGTTTGAAAAAGTGCAGGCACGTCTGATACTGAGCTCTGAATCTATTAGTCGGCATTTCAGAAAGAGCATAATGTACAGATTTCATAAGACACTTTTCTCAGACCCTGTTTTTAGATTATGTCTATATATTCAAAGAAATTGAAAGAGAAGTATTTTATTTAATTAATTCTTTGGCATCATGGTAACCAAAGAAAAGGAGAGCTGATTGAACTGAATCTTCCTTGTTTCTTTTTTATAAATATAATGCACTCACTGTGGTTGCCATATGTACTCTAGTCTATTTTATATTTGACCTAAACCCAAATTTAAAGTTGTGTAAAATTTAAAACAAGATTTAAATCTTGGACTAGATTTAAATTAAAAGTTTGATTGTTTGTCTTTTGAGACTAGTCTGTCTTCTTGTTCTATGAATTTAATTAAATTTTAATATGTGTTTTGAGAGTATTTGTTTGGATAATTATTTTATTTCCAGACTTTCTCTTTTTATGAGTACTGGTAGTATGATGTTAAGATTATATGCTGGTAAACAACATAAAATAATTTGTTATAGCTTTCCTGATTAGTCTTTCTTAATTTATAATAGATATCATTACATGGATTCGCATAGGGAATCCCACTGGTTCCTTAAGAACGGCAACATTTATAACAAATGTCGCTCAGAATTTTAAGACTCTCTGCCAATGCGGGATTTATTTATTTATTTATTTATTTTGGTGCCGGGGATTGAACTCGGGTCCTTGTGCTTGCAAGGCAAGCACTTTAACCACTGAGCTAAATCCTCAGCCCCCCAATGCGGGATTTAACTTAAACCCTGAAAGTTTGCTCTACATGATTACTCTGATCAGTCTAACCTTCTCTCTTTAGATTCCTCCAAGCTCCTGGACATTTGTGGGTTGCAAGAAGGTGTGCATGCTCAGCCCACCCCAGGAGTGTACAGGGATCGAGCAGCTTCCTGGGGAATTTGGGCCAAAATGTCCCTGAGACTGTCTCCTCTGCATCTGACTGCTCCAACTACTAGTGCGATTATTTTAGATTTCTTAGGCTTTTTAAATTGCTCTGGAGATTTCCGAAATATATGGGGACTATAGTTTCAATATTTATATATTTTAAAACAAAAGTAATTACAGAGCTACTTTAGTGACTCGGTGTTTTCATTCTGGCCCACTTTACATCATATTACTCCATCTCCTAATTATAAGTGAATTTCCTAGTTACAGTTTGAATGTAAACTGCATGGCAACCCAATCACCAGGACCACATTATCCATAGTTATAGGAAAAAAAAAAATCAACTCACGGGGCTCCATGAAGAGTTTGATGCCAGTTCCAAAAAACATCTTTCGGGTGTCTCAGGAGCACACTGTGCTTACAGTTAACCTGCCTGAGTCTGGACCTGGATCCTGGGCTTGAACATCTGTGCATCTGGGCATCTGGTCCTTGCCTCCCCAGCCTGGTGTCTTGGTCTAAAGTCTCTGCAGCTCAGAGAAGTACAAAGCTGCTATTGATGAGACCAAAGGGCTGAGTGCACAGAGTCTCAGTTCCCTTTGAGCCTAATAATAGTTGAATGGCTGGATAGGGAAATGAGCACGAATTTCCCATCCAAGAGATGCTGGAACAGGATTTAGACAGGGCAGAAGAGGATGACAGCTGACTAATGGCTGCCTTCAAGATGGAAAACTCAACTCTCATTTATTGAGAGGGCTCTCCAAGAAGAAAATAGCTTGACATAGGGATGGAGCACTGAATATTGACATTTCTTGTAATGAATACTAGGCCAAGGAGAGGAAGGATTAGAAACAGGTCCTGCTCTCATACTCTGGTTCCCTTCTCTTGGGTCTCAAATGCTGCTTTTTGATTAGAAACCTAATTTCCTCCATCACTCAGTAAATATCTTAATAATAACGAATCTACTTTCTAATTCCCTGAGCCCACTGAAAGCCTGTCCAAGGACCTGAGGGTTGAATAAGAAATTGGTTGCCTTTGGGGGATCCCATTGGTGCTGTGTGTTGTGGATGCTGGTCAGAGAAGCCAGGGTTGCTCGTGTTTTGTTTAATAATTTCTCCTAACTCTGGGTCTTGATACAAGTCTCAGGAGTGTACAGTAATCATGTAAACTAGAATTTAAGAACCACACAGCTTAGCCTATCCTATCACCAAAACTCAAGAGTCTAGAGGTAGAGCCAGGCAAAAGAATGACAGTTGTGTAGGGTCGTTATTTGCTGTCAAAACTTTTAGGACTTGGGACATGGCTTGAAATTCTCACTTCTCCTACTTGAGCTTCACATCATTATATTACACTCCACCACTGCAGGAGGAGGAAAGCAGAGAAATGATGGCATATTATTGGTGTCAGTGTCCCTATGGACAGGCTAAACATCAGTTTCATTCATTTCTTTTTTTTTTTCCTTAAGACTCCCAAAAGCATGACCTCCAGGATTTGATTCTAGCATTGCAGATCATGTTGAATTTCAAATGGAAGAGATTTAAAGGGAAAATGAAACAGAATGCTTTTTACTCAGATGCAATTTGCTGACCACCCATCAGACTGCAATGAACTACAACATGATTCTGTTTTTCTCCTTCTTTTCATTGCTCTAGTATCTCTCCCTTCAAAGATAAGAAAACCCACCAAATTCCACTATTTTGCTGGAAGCAATAGGCAATGAAGAACCCCAACAAGTTTATGTTATCCTCCGAGAGGCGGAGACCATGTTAACAACACCACTCAATTTTAGGACTGTCGGTCTCGTCACATTCATCTACCTTTTTCAGCTTCCTTATTTTCTGTGTAATAAACAAAATTGATATCTAACCATGTAAGAGGTAATGCTTGCCATATTGGACTTGGCATTTTGGGAAGCATTTGAAAGATTGTTGTTTTCTGGCCTAATACTAGTGATTGACCTTGGCAACCAAACTACTAGAACATGGCCCAGACACTAGAACAGGCCACCAGTGGAAAAGGGAGCACCATTTCTGTGAGAGCATCATTATTTCTCTGCTGTCCTGGAGCTGGCAGCTGGGTTTCTACATTGGATGTGGATTCCTGAGCCCTCGTTCAGAGTCCTCAGATTGAGGCTTGTAGAAAAGGGGAATATGTAACTGCTCTCTGCAGACCCAGGCTACGATGGGGACTTTGGGGAACATTTAGTCAGAGCCAACCATGCTGGTTTGATACAAATTCTCAGCAAGAAAGGGGACAAGGGCACGACTGGAACAGAGAGAGAGAGAGAGAGAGAGAGAGAGAGAGAGAGAGAGAGTGAGAGAGAGAGAGAAGTTTTCTTTCTTCTAACCCTTCTTCTTCCTACATGACCATAGTAACTCCTTTCCCTCAGAAACAGTGGGGAGACCCTCCTCATCTAGCGCTTGCCTTTTCCATGGTTCTAGTCCTTGATCAAGGGGCCAGAACCAGAAGTCTGACCTGTGACATTTTTAGGTAGTTGGAGAAAACTTATCAATATCAAGCCTTAGAACAGAGTTTCCAAGTATACACAGAATATTTTAAGAGAAACCTAAGACACTTCCCCTCACATTTTACCCAGACTCTGCAGCAATAATGGGTTTCTAATTTAGAATTTTCTGACTTTTTCCATTCAGTACAGCACTAGCACAACTCTAAGGTAATTTATACATTTTGAGCTATGGTAAAATGCATAACTTACTTGGTTCCACGATGAGTTGAGTCCCAGTTCCAAAGATAAGCTGTGCTGTTACAGCACTATCCTAGGCATCAATACAAAAAGGCTTGCTACCGATTCTCCTCCTGTCAGTCTACTTCATCTGTTTGGAAGGGGGTGGGTGGAGCAGGATGAGGGTTGCTAGAGGCACAGAACTTTGTAAGGGTTTCTGAGGTCTAAGCAGTATATTCTAGCAGCTTCTTTGATGTCTACTATGTTCTGAGTGTTGGCATTTAGCAAAGTTGCTAAGTTTTCTGCTATTGTCCCCTCATCTTGCCATCTCTTACCCCCAGGTCTTGCTTCAGGATCATATTTCCACAGGGATAAAAAAAATCATTTGGATTTTGTCGAGAATTGCCATTGTGAGCTGAAGCATAACTATAGATAGGCTCAAATAAGTCAATCATAATAGGACTGTGCCTCAGTTGGAGGCAGAAGGACATGAGGGTTGGATAAAGATTCACTGGTACAAAAGACTTAGGATCTAGCCAGAGACTCATAATAATCAGATGATTACAGTTTTATAAATACTTTACTACGTGACAAACAACTGGTGTCTATACTTGCAACCAACTCCATGAGGCGTATCATTGGGACCATCTCACAAATGATATCACTGAATGTAAAAGTGGCTAAGACAGTGAGTGGCTGGACTGGGCCTCACTCTCAGGACTCTGGAGCCCAGTTTCCACGCATCACCTAGGTGGGTGATAGGTGATACGGAGGTAGCCTCAGCTGTCACTTGTCCAAACCTCTGTGATCACACAGGGGTTCATTAACAGACATATAGAGAAAGTTTTGACCTTTTTCCACGGATTTTTAAAAAATTAAATCACAGAATTTCAACAGGGCCATAGGACATTCACCTACTGGACTTTTCTTATTTTTCCTACCAAATTATCTGTACGAATTAGTCTGGGAGGTCATCAGAGTCATGGTGTGCTCAGGCCAGAAGACATCCTGGAAATCTTTCAGTTTGACTAGAGAAACTAGAGTTCAGTGAAGTCACAGAGCTCATCAACCAAAGAAAGGATTGGAACTTGGTTTCTGGATTCTTAGTTTAACATGCTCTTCATTACACCTCATACCCACCACCTACAATGTTTGTAGGGTGAATCTGGTCATGGTCATGGTCTAGAGCTGTATGTGGTGAATGCCCGGATGTTGAGAGGGCTGGTTCTCCAGAGTTCATTAGGCAAAGGAAAAAAAAAAAAAAAAAAAAAAAAGAAAACTGTCCAAGACAGAGTGTTTGAGAAATTTAGCTGAAGCACATACCCATCCTGGGTTTTAGAGAAACTCAGTCCATACTGCTCAAACCATCCTTTGCTAACTTACTTGCTGGAGGAATTTTTCAAGAACCTGAGAACTGTTTCCTAAATTTTGTGATTTAGAAAAATATTTAGCAAGGATAATTGCTAAGTATAGTGGTCACGAGAAGGAAAAGTAAGTTACTTACATGGTTCTACCTCTAGATAGGCTCCTTTGCCAAGGATTTGTTTCCCCTCACCTGATATACATAATTCAAAAACCATTTTGCTTTTCTCTTTACTCCAACTCTGGCCCCAGTTGTCATGTCACCTCGCATGATATCCATCTGATGGGATTTTCTGTCCCTTCCAGTTGACATTTTTCCTCCTCAGTTTCACAGGTTATCCCTCAGGACAAAACAGGAAAGGAATCCTGCATTATGTAGAAATCCAGGCTTTTCTCATATTACCCTCTGATAGAATTTGTGCTCTGAATGAGAAAGCATAAATGTAGACTGGAAAGGAGTTTTTTTGTTTGGTCAGGAACAAAGAAAGATGGAATGTTGGCCATAGAGCAGTGGTGCTTAACCTTTGGGCAACACTTAGGTGAGGTAAAGACCCAGTGGATTTTGTACTCCACTCATTCTAACCTTTTAGCAATTCCATTTCATATCCAGTCAGTCTTGCATCATTGCCAAGCACTGCACAGGAGCCAGACTTTTTAGCACAAGATAGAATTAGAGTCTGCAGTCCACTTTAATAATATATTCACGAATACCAAATTTTAGCAAGCCTCAATGCCACACTCACACTTAGAAGTGACAGTTAAGTTAGTTTCTATCATACGTAAAAATCAGGGTCTGTGAGATTGCCTGTATGTCACTCAAAAAGCCATCGAGAAAAAATGCATTTTTAGATCAGTTCAGAACCCATGAAGGACTGCAGGTCACATTTTGAGAATCACTGAACTGTAGGGTGGTTCTCGGATGTGGTAAAGCAGAACGATGCCGAAAGATTTAAAATTTAGTTTTGACTCTGTCCTTTAGTAAATGTGTAATCTTGGCCACATTCCTGAACTTCATTGATCTTTATCTGCCTCCTTTATAAAATAAAGATAATATTTTCTGTACTGGTAGGTTGTAAAATTAAAGGAAAGGATGTATACAAAGCATTCTATAAAGTACAAAATCCTGATGTAATTATTAGAATGTTTACTAGGGTTAGACTTAGGGAAAAAGTTTTGCTCAAGGCAGGGTTGTGTCATTTTATTAAAAACAGAGCTCTCCCATGGGAATGATTGTTGGGAGAGGCCACAGAAGGAGAACAATCTTCCTTTAGGTTGCTCTTTGAGATGAGGGTGGTGCCTGCTTCTTAGGGTCGAGGATGGGAATCCAGGTCTGTTTCTCCCCTGCTGTTTTCTCTAAATCCAGTGTGACCTGCATTCCATCCTCTAGTTTTCCTTCTCAAGTTCAGAAGCACAGCTCTTTACAGGGACCCACACGCCACCCTTCACCACGCTGTTTCCAACCTGACCTCATTTTCAAATTCTCCTCCTTGGCGCTATCTTTCTTCGAGCTCTGTGGTCTCTGGACTGTTTTCACTCACTCCAGGCAACACCGACTGTACTCTGCCCGGAAGCACTCATCCTCCAGAGAGCTGCGTGACTCGCTCTGCCACCTCCTCGGGTCTCTGCCAAAATGTCATCTATCCAGTGAGGCCTTCTGTGACGCCACTATTTAAAAATGCACACTGCTGCTTCCCACTAGTACCCTTTATTCTTTTTCTCTGCTTTATTTTTCTTCATAGAGTTTATTAGCATGTAAAATAGTATCTATTTTACCCTCCGTCTTTTGCTATTAGAAGATAAGCTCCAACAAGGCACGAATTTGTTTGTTTGTTCCTGCTGATTGCTTGGCACCTTGACTAGTGCTTGGCACGCAGTAACAGTGGCATGCCACATGTTGCAGAGCTGGGACTCAGGCTTGGCTCTGCAGGTTTCCAGCTCACTTCCAGTTCTGTTGCCTTTTCCCTTCCCCAACTGACCTGTCCTCTGACTGATTGGTCCTTTGCCTCATGTAACATTCACTGAGTGCCTCTACTGTACTTTTGGATACAGTAAGGACTGACTCAAAGTCTTTGCCCTCATGGAGCAAGGCGGAGAGATAATAAGTTAGCATACAGTTTCAGGTAGATAAGTGGACTATGAGTAATAGTGGAGGAAAAGGGATGTGCAGGATGACAGGTAGTGGCTGGGGAAGACCTCACTGGAATCAGCTGTGGAGAGGAAGAGGAGGAAGAAGAAGGAGGAGGAGGAGAGGAAGGAGAAGAAGAAGTAGAAGAAGAGAAAGCTGCACGATCCCTAGGAGAAAATGATTTGAGGGAGAGTGATGTGCAGGTGCAGAGCTTGCTTTCTGGGAGCTGGTTGTCACAACTGGGAGAGTGTGTCAAGGAGGCCAGCCCGAGGGCCACTGTCTGGGAAGAGTGAGGAAATGATCTTTTGGGATTTTGGAAACACGTTGATGAGCCCAGGACTTCATGGCCTCCTCTTCTGCAAAGAAAAGGGAGATGCTCTGGTCACCTTTCTGTGTTAGGCGCTTTCAGGCTCTAGGGATGCGGTATGTGGGATGGGCCTCTCTGGCTCTTCCTGGGGGTGGGGGGATGGCTCTTTGGTAAGTGGTTTTGGTGTGGACGTGGAAGACCTTCCTTGAAGGAAGTGGTGGGGATGGCAGCTGGAAGGCAGGTGGCACACTGCTGTTTGAGATTCTGCTAGAGCTCAGCAGAGGCCCGAGAGAAAGGCTGGACCCAAAAGGAAGAACCTCTATGTGTTTTTACTTCTAGTGTAGCAGCCTCAATGGAAGAGCGGGGTCTTAAGAGCACAGACTGTGGATACAGACAGTTGGTTCAAATTTTAAATTTGCTAAGTGGTGTGATATTAGGAAACCTCTCTGAGATTCAGTTTCCTGATCTGTAAAGTACAAGCGATGGTAACTAATTCCACACGATCATTGTGAGAGTGGACGAAATGACATTCATAAAGTGCCAAGCCCAGTGGCCTGACACAGGGCAGGCACTCAAAAGGTGGTAGATGATATAATGGCGATACATAATAATAGACAGAATTCTAAGTTCATCTCAAGGCCCACTTTCTTAAAGATGTTCCAGATGGCCATGACCCTTTTCTAACCTCCTCCTGCTGTCACTGTGAGTAGCACACATTTACACTGTGGCAGTTCCTTGCATGCTGGTTTTTTTTTTTTTTTTTTTTGGTGCTGGGGATCGAACTCAGGGCCTTGTGCTTGGAAGGCAAGCACTCTACCACTTGAGCTGAATCCCCAGCCCCCTTACATGCTGTTTTGTCCTATTCTCTGGACTGTTTTATGAAGTCAAGGATTGTCCCTGGGTTTGCTCTAGCTAGAGGCCTAGAATGTGTGGTGGGCTGTGTGGCTGTGGGTTTGTGTAGACTTCTGTTAGTTCTGTGCTACCTGGGACCCCCGCAGGTAAGAACTTGAAAGAAGCTCCTGAGGAAAGAAAGCATCAAAAGAAAGTAGGCTTCTGAGAAGATAAAGGCCTGGGTTTGCTGTGATGCCTCTTTAATCCAATATTAGTTGGTTAAAAAAAAAGAGGCTCTACTCAAAGATATTCTGGATCCTGACCCTTTTGGATGCTCCTTATTTTCTCACTTCAAAGGATAACAGAATGTACCCGCTCAGCATTCCCCAAATTTCAATTAATCACACCTTTTCCTTGGTCATATCCACCTGACACAATTTTCTAAATAATTTTCTTTAAATTTCCTCACTTTTAAACTTAAAATATAATCAAAAGGAAAATTTTAATCATATGGCCTTTTGTACTATCCTGATATCCACTAAAAGAGAAATTCATGTGAAAAAGTCCATCTCCT
>PVJO010034701.1:0-10680 GCA_004026905.1 Hystrix cristata | reverse complement strand
CCTAAAAGATAACACCAGAAATAAATTCCTATAGAACTACAGTGATAATACAAACAAAAGTCTACCACAGAAATAATCTTTGCTTCAACTGTCACCCCCAAGGCAGTATTCACAGATGACAGCTGTATGCTCCACGCACACGTCTCCCTTACACTGATGGCATGTATGTTGTTTTCCTGTCCTTTTTCGCAGGGCACAGTTGACGCCTTTTTGTTTTTGCTGTTGTCATACTGGGTCTTTGTGATGCTGGACCTGCCTCTTCACCTGGCAGCTCACCAGTGTGCTCCACAAATTTTTGCATCTTTCTCGCACTTGTTATTTTCTTTGTAATCTATCAAACTGTTTATTCCACACATGCTTAGGATCGAGTAAAACACAACCACTGGCCACTGCTTGGGTTTCGAGTGACGTCATAGTTTCTGCATAATCCGTCTATTCCACCTTCAGTTTTGTTGTAGAAAGTTTCCAGCTCACGCTTCAGTTTTGCGGAGGTTTCCCTGTCAGTATTTCCACCGTGGTGCAATGTTGACATGTTGGCATCAGCGGTACCAGTTTGTTTTTCTTTGCCGGGTACGAGGCCAATGTTATATCTTTCCGAAATCCAAAGATTGTACTATACAATTCTGTTTTGAAATCACAAACATTTCATTTTGAATGTCAGCTCTGTTTTGTATACAGTTCTTATGCTTGTCAACTTGTGCTCTGTTAGCAAATGCAACAGCCACTGGAAACTGGTAAACCAATTGTTGACTGTCATATTCCGATTAGTTTGGACACAGGGCAACAAGTCCTTTCACAACATCATTTGTTTTATTACTATACGAATAAGGGCCTGGTGGCTGAGTTCCAGGACAAACTTCTAAGCTGAAAGCATAAGGTCTTTGCATCTACAAGGGCATACATTTTTCTGCCGTATTTTGAAGGTGGTTTCGTTGTGGTTTTTTTTTGCATGTACGATTTAAAGCTACAGTGGCCCGAAATGCTGCTGGGTGCTCATCAATAGTCATGTATTCGGATGGTGTATGAATTTCTTGACAACTACCCACAAATCATCTGAACAATGAGCAGATATAGCAGCCAGGTTATTAATTCTTTCTCTGTCTTGGTGGGTGCTTTAGTCATCAGATCTCAGGCAATTTTGAAGGAAAACAAATCTCCTCAGTGTCACTGTTATTCTACGAACCCGGACCCCACACCCGTAAGTCTTTTACATCCTCAAGTCTTTTACATTCCTACAATTTTAGCAAGATAAAGCCAGCTAAAGAGGACAGCAAACCTATGAATGCTTTCATTTCAGCTTGTGAGGTGTCATAATAAACACATTTTTGTCTTACTAAGCAGGTAAACACAAAGACTACTTCCTGCATCCCCAGGCGCAGCTGCTACTATAATGCGAACATATCAATTTATGGTAGAAAGCTATGTGATGGACTTTTTTATTCCCACTGTTACGCCCTGAGAATACTTTTAAAAGTATTTTTTTAAGTACCTTTAAAAATAGGTACTTTTAGCTGGCCATTGTGGCACATGCTTGTAACCCCAGCACTTGTGAGGGTGAGGCAGGAGGATAGCTGTGAGTTCAAGGCCAACTTGCACTACACAGTGAACAGCTGTCTCAAAAAAAAAAAAAAAAAGGTAATTTTAGTGGGGCACATTGGTGCATACCTGTAATCCCAACTACTTAAGAGGCTAAGGCAGGAGGATCACACACGTGAACCCAGCCTGGGCAGTTTGGACAGTTAGCAAGATTGTCTTGAAACAAAAACCAAAAACCAAAACAAAACAACACCGAAAGAGCTGGGGATGTAGCTCAGTGCAAAGGTTCTGGGTTCAATTCCCAGTACCTCAAAATACATAATACATACATACATAAATGTAATTTCATGTTATGTGAATTTTACCTCAGTTTAAAAGAAAAAAAAACTTTTCAAAAAAGCAATTTGTTGGATAGAGACATAGCCCATGGCCAGAGTGTATACTTAGTAGGCATAAGGCCCTGGGTTCAATCGCCAGCACCAAAAACAAAACAAAACCCCAAAAATATTGCAATGAGAGATATTTGTAAACCCACCTCACATTTATCAGGTGAGGGGTGTTTTATTTTTGGGGTGCTAGAGATGGAAACCAAGGCTTGGCACATGGTAGGCAAACATACTACCAGTGAGCTATTTTCCCGCCCCAGTTACTGTTTAATATGTATCTTTTCACACTTTACAAAGAGTTATGAAGTCCAAAGAGATACTTATGTTTCTTTCTCTCCCAAGGTTTAGCCGGCGGTATTAAGCATGGAAATGAATAGGAATTCAGATCACCATAAGTTCAGTGAAGAAACAAAATAGCGCAAGAGAATAGGGAGTGATGCAGGTTAGCCAGGGTGGGTATAAGAGGCTTCTTCCCTGAGGACAGGGCAAATGAGTTGAATGATAGCAAAAAGCTAAGATGAAGATCTGGGAACAGAGCAATCTAGGGGAGAGGAAAGAGCTACATGATTTTAAAGAAACAAGATTGTACTAGGTGTATCACTCCACTCTATTCTACACCTACTAGACATATAGTTGCTCTCATTATCTGCAGATTGATCACAGGAAGCCCCCCCATACCAAAATTGATAGATGTTCATGTCCCTTATATAAAATGATACAATTTCATACATAAAAATATACATCTTCTCCCATCTACTTAAATCATCTATAGTTAATAACAGTCAATGTGATATAAATGCTATGTAAATAGTTATTACACTATATAGGGGGAAACAACAAGAAAAAACTGCATGTTCCATAGAGGTGCCATTTTTTATTTATTATTTTGTGGTGCTGGGGATTGAACTAAGGGCCTCACACATGCAAGGCAGGGGGTGTATTTCTAA
The DNA here is from genome assembly GCA_004026905.1 of Hystrix cristata. Taxonomy (NCBI): domain Eukaryota; kingdom Metazoa; phylum Chordata; class Mammalia; order Rodentia; family Hystricidae; genus Hystrix; species Hystrix cristata. The sequence goes on along the minus strand of PVJO010034701.1, from coordinate 7,811 downwards.
GCCCAGCCTACAACACAATTATTTGTGTATGAAGTTTGTTTTTGTTTTTGTTTTTTCTGTACTGAGGCCCAAACTCAGGGCCTATGTATATTAGGCAAGCACTCTATCACAGAGCTATACTCCCAGTCCTTTTAAAAATTATTATTATTACCATTACTATTTTGCTGCACTGGGCTACACTCCCAAACCTTTTTAAAAATCTTTTTATTTTGAGATATAGTCTTGCTAAGTCACTGAATTTCCCAGGCTGGGCTTGAATTTGTAATCCCCCTGCCTCAGTTTCCAGAGTGCTGGGATTACAGGTATGTGCCATCACACCTGGTTCTTTCACTCTTAACAGCTGCACACTATTCCATAATATTTAAATACCATCATTCTTAACTATTCTTGTTGATGGACACTGAGTTTATTCCCAGTTTGGAGATACTGCACAAATGCTGGAAAGACCAGCTTGATATATATTTGTACACTTGGGCTTGTAGTTCCACTGAAAATTTTCCAGGTGAGGAACTACAGTGTCAGTGTATCAGTGTCCATTTGTGTGCCACATTTTCATCCACTAAAACTTGAGCAAGTAGTCATATCAACTGCACATTTGGAAACACACAAAGTAAACTTTTCCCAGGCATGGCGGTGCATGCCTGTAAACTCAGCCACTAGGAAGGCTGAGGCAGGAGGATCACAAGTTGAAGTCCAGCCTGGGCAATTTAGCAAGATCTTATCTTGAAATAAACATAAAAAGGGCTGGGAGATGTACCTCAGTGGTACAGCATTTCCCTAGAATGTGGAAAGGCCTGGGTTCAATCTCCAGTACAAAAAAAAAAAAAAGAAAGAAAAAGGTGAACACTGATTAAGAAAGCAAAGTGCTATGCAGTTTAACAAGAAGTACAAATGCTGAGACCTTGACTAGTTTAAGGTCTAATTAAGGGAGGACGGAAAAGAACAAAAGAGAGGGAATATGGGTGTAGCTCAGTGGTAGAGCATGTGGTTGGCATGAACTGGGACCTGGGTTTAATCCCCATCACACACACAAAAGAACAAAACGGAGGCTCTGCTAGGAATGCCAGCTGGTAGAATTTGCCCTGGAAAACAGGAATTGTCTGTTGTGATGTGGTCCAGACCTTGAAACATGCAGCACAGTTTTGCTAAATAAAAGTGCCATCAAGCTCTACCTGTATATATATATACACCAGCGAATAGTAGTACATCTTTGGAAAACTGTCTCTTAAAGTTATTACTTTTGTGTCTCAACGGCCTTAAATGAGTATAAAAGGCAGTACCATCCTATTTAACACTTATTAAGCACCCTATATATACCTGGCATTACACTAGGCAGTGGGAATACAGTATAAAGATTAAGAGAAGACATCACTTACAAGTTCTCAGTCTTGGCACAACAGTAATTAACAAAAGATTCCTCACTTTCTTCCTGGTGCCTGGGCTGGCAGCTCAAAGCTTTTGCAAACCAATGGAATGGATTCTTTCCTGAATATTCATAACTATCCTATTCAAAGACAAGGAAATTAATGATATCAACTACTTTTCTAAGCAGCAGTCACAGCAGTTTCTGCCTCTGTCCCTAGAAAAAGTACTAGGCATAAAGAAACCATGCTAATTCAATTATATCTTTGTGAAAAACTAACCTATTGGAGTGATCATGCAGTGCCCTAGGGTCAGCACAGGAGAGAAATGTGGTTTCTAATGGAGAAGGACTCAGTTGCATGTGTTGACATTTTCTCAGAAGTGGTTGGGGAGTGTAAATTTTGAGTGAGAAGGCATTTTATTTCAGACACAATGTATTTTCTTGTGATTAAAATATTTCATTCACTAGCAATACATATCTCTTATATATGAAAAGAGCTATGACTTTTTTTTTCTTTTTTGTTGAGACAGGGTCTCACTATGTAGTTCAGGCCAGGCTTGAACTCAAAATTTTTTGAGGCCCAGGCTGGCCTCAAAATCGTATGATCCTTCTGCCTCAACCTCCGAAGTGCTGGAATTACAGGTGTGCACACCACACCCAGCTATGACTTTTATATCAACAAATTTTCTGCAAATCTGGGGAAAATCACTTAGCACCAACTTGAAAATAAATATTCTTTTTTTTTTTTTTTTTGGTGGTGCCGGGGATCGAACTCAGGCCCTTGTGCTTACAAGGCAAGCACTCTAATCACTGAGCTAAATCCCCAGCCCTGAAAATAAATATTCTTAAGAAGGATTCTATTGGGTGAGAACTATATTCAGAACTTCATATTGAAGAAGAAGCATACTTTATCTAACATGAGAAAGCAAAATACTACAAAAAAAAAAAAACCAACCCAACAAAACAAACAAAAACAATTTTCATGAGATTTTCAGGGAGCATATACTCAAAGATAACTTAAAACAAGGGTTGTTATACTTACTTTTATTTTTTGTGGTGCTGGGGATAAACCTAGGCAAGTGCTCTACCACTGGAGTACATCCCTAGCCCCCAGTCTTGTTTTAATGGAGGAGGTCTCTGGTTTCTTTACATTTATAGCGTCAACTTCTCAATGTTATAAATGCTAAAAATGCATTTGTAAAATTTGATAGTTTAATAGTAAATGCAAATTCATAGCACCATAGTGTAGGACTTCTTTTTTTTTTGTGTGCTGGAGATCTAACTCAGGGCCTTGTGCTTGCTAAGCAAGCACTCTTAACTACTGAGCTAAATCCCCAGCCCAGGACTTATTTTAAAGGGAACCTGACAGTTTTGTTTTTGACCTATTTCATTAGGCCGAGTTTTCTCTTTACAACACAGATGTCTAAAATTCAGACCTAGATCTAGATTTATTTATTTATTTATTTATTTTTGTGCTGGGGATCGAACTCAGGGCCTTTGCTTGCAAGGCAAGCACTCCAACCACTGAGCTAAACCACCAGCCCTAGATTTTTTTTTAACAATCTAAGGTTAAGAAACATTTACTGTATGTCTACACCCTTATTACACCCTTATTACTGTAATTTCCAGGCAGGTGGGATGCACTGTACCTAGACTCCTTTCGGAAAAATAACAATTTGTTTTTCTCCGAACCCTATTCTTTTCCAACATTTTTTTTTTTTAATAAAAAAGAAAACCCCACAAACAACTACTTTTCTCTGCTTCATGCAGTTTAGGACTAAACGCAATTTCTCTTTGCTTTCTACTTTTCCCAAGTTTATCTAAACACAACCTGTGGTGAGATGCAGTCATTAAAAAAAAAAAAAAACGGGAATACTTGAACAAATCACTTCACCTAATGCTGCATAAGAAAGCAAATTGGATGCAACAAAATAACCCTATTAGGTGTGGGCTGGAAACACGGACTATGGCAAACCTCTGTTTAATTTGCAAGTGTCTTGGCAGGGAGGAGGAAAGAATGGAAAAATTTAGGTGAAGGCTTCTAATGACTAGTCAAACAGTGAGTCACTGCAAGTTTCTAGTTAACAACCCCTTCTGCCTGAGCAGAACCTGGGCCCCAGCCCTTTACGAGCCACATTGCACTTTAACTTGTAACATCACACGGTTTTATTGTCTCTTCTCCAAATGATAAAATGAAAGACATAAAATGCAAGACGCTTTGCATTGGCTTTGAAATGTAGGGCAAAATCGGGCTGGGAGAGGGGAGGAAGGTGTGGAGATGGAGAAGAAGGTAGAGTGTGAGACAGAGAAAGCAGAAAAGGCAGGAATCATCAAGAGAGGGTTTCCTCCCCTTGCCATTAAGGCTGTGGTCTGTTTTCCCTCGCTGGCTGCTCCAGCAGGCCCTTCCTATGGGTCCTCGGTCCAGAGAGTCTCACTCGGGCCGGTCCCCGCCCCCACCCGGTGACAGGTGGGGCCGCCAAGCTGCCACTAAACCTCCTCCTGTTCGCGTTGCCTGCCGGGAGGCAGACCCGCTTCCGGTTGCGCCCGGCCCCTGAACTCCGACTACCGTCGGCCCGGGAGGGGGGGGTACCCGCAGCGGGGTCGCGCAGGCACTGCCGGAACTCGTAGTTCGGTCTTCGGCCGCGCTCCGTAGCCGGAAGCGAGCGCGGACAGAGTCGGAAACTACCAAGGCGAAGGGACGGGCCTGGGGGGAGGGGTCAGTCTGCGCCAGGCGTGGGGTTGGCGGTGAGGCAGAAGGCGGTGGTTGCGTTGGATGGGAGGAGATCCGCTCGCACACACGAGGAGGAGGGCTGAGCCGCCGCCGCTGCCGCCGCCGCCTCCGCCACCACCACTACCACCACCACCACCATCATCACCACCGGCTAGTGTCGTCGCGAGTGCCGAGCTCATACCGGAGCTGCCGCCGCGGCGCGCCGGAGATTGTGTCGCTAGGCGCCGGCCCTTCCGTCTCGCCGCCTTTCCTGGGTCAGCGCGGCCCGCTCCTCCCCGGCCGGACGCCCCCGCCTCTATTTCCCGCCCTCTTCACCACACACACGGCCCCCCCGATCATGGATCCCGGCAGCGGCGGCGGCGGCGGCGGGAGCAGCTGCGGGAGCAGTAGCAGCGACTCGGCGCCCGACTGCTGGGACCAGGCGGACATGGAAGCTCCCGGGCTGGGCCTTTGCGGCGGCGGCTCGGCGGCGGCGGCCGAGGCCCAGCGCGAGCACCTCAGCGCGGCCTTCAGCCGGCAACTCAACGTCAACGCCAAGCCCTTCGTGCCCAACGTCCATGCCGCCGAGTTCGTGCCGTCCTTCTTGCGCGGCTCGGCCCAGCCACCACCACCCGCAGCCGGCGCCACAGCCGACGACAACCACGCAGCGGGCAGCGGCGCGGGAGGCTCCTCGGGTAAAGGGCTGGGGCGCGGGGGGAGCCGGGGACGGGACGCGCGGCCCGGCCGGTCGCACGTGGAGCGCTGACAGCGGCGCCGGCCGGTCGGGGTGGGGTGGCCCGAGTCTTGGGCGGGCCCCCCGGCAAGTCGCGGCGGAGTTCGGGCGGGGAGGGGGCGAGGCACCCCTGGAAGAGTGATCCGTATGGGACGGAGAGGGGCTGCGGCGAGTCAGTGCCACGAGGCGCAGAGGGGACCAGGACTCAGTCGGAATCGGTGGTCGTTGAGAGAGGGTCGAAGGGTTGAGAAGGACGAGTGCTCCAGTGGTCCCTTCGCCTTAGGCCTAGCCAGAGAGCTTTTCATTTTGAGATTTCTACTACTGAGGTGTAGTTACGTTTCAAGTGTCTGGGGCTCCGAACCGTCCTGAAGGAATCCCAGGATGCATTGCTGTCTTGTGATCGGCCAGAAATTGTTAACTATCGATACAAAAATAATTTTTACTCTCAGTATGTTGTATGCTTATAAAGTTCAGAAAATGTTAAAAAGTTAAATTGCCAATTTAAATATGAACTGTGGTAGGAAACTACGTTGATTTGTATGTAATTTTTCTTGATAGGGTTTTCTCCTTTGTTAATGGCACGTTTAGAATTTTCATCGGCAGTCCTTGTTCAGGTTGCTTGGTCTAAAACTCGCTTTGTGTTCAAGTGTTATTTTTCTGAGTCTATATTTGAAACAGTTGAGCATTTCTTATAACTATATAGTTGTCACGTGCCTTTCTAACCATAGCAAGAAGTCATACTTTTCTGCGATTTCGAGTTCAGTTCAGTTTTCAAGAATCTTTCGAGGCTGATTAAATGGTAGGCAGCATGCTTTCAGGTGCTGACTTTGTAAGAATGTCAAAGGAGTGAATTTAAGTATTCTCCCCATAAATGGTCCTTATCTAGGGAATGATCGGTATTGTCTTCAAAGAAAAAGGAAGGAAAGGCTGAATATCATTATTTAGTGAAAATGCTCCTGGAGTTCAGTTTCTTCAGAAACTTGCTAGAAGTTTGCTTCTAGAAGATGTGAAGGAGAGAGTTTGGAGAAGTAATTTTATGAAGAATGTATGTGAGCAGTTTGGATTGAGTTGTTTTATTGACTTTGGTATTTTATTTGTTTGGGTGGTGGTTTTCTTTTTGGACAAGGAAGTTTAGCTTTTATTTTTTTTGCTTACATCAAGCCATTTTGGCATCCTAAACTAGCTTACTTACCAGTTCCTAAAAGTGCCTGTTACTTTGTACCTTATCTTGTAGATTCCATTCATCCAGGCCTTTTTTTTGTCTACCACCCCCCTTTTATTCTGAAGCCACCAGCATCAGTATGACTAGACTTGGGACTCTATTTACAGCCTATCTAGGTAGGCATCAGCCAAGTCATCAAGTGACAACTGTTTATAGAGTCATGGTGTGGAATGGTCATTGTGACTAGTAGTCCCCTCTGATAAAAATATTTTTTTCTCTTATTGATATTTGTTAATTTGTAGTTTTAATAATGCTTTTGTCTGATACTGCTAGAAGTTGGTGATACATAAAAATGTGTAGGGGCTGGGTGTGGCCATGCACGCTTGTAATCCCAGCACTTCTCGGGGGCTGAGGCCAGAGGATCACAAGTTTGAGCCCAGCCTGGGCAACTCAGTGGCTTTTTGAGACATTATCTTAAAATAAGAAGCGTTAGGGATACAGCTCAATGCAAAGACTTTGAGTTCAACCTTTTAATACCACAAAGAAAAAAAAAATTCCTGTTCAGGATGTCTTACTTGGAAAAGAGTAGATTTTCTATATTGAGGTGCACAATTAGGTGGGACTGTTGGATTCTGTGTTCCACACCGTTTGAGTCCATTTAGTGCCACCATCAGTGAACTATACTGTACTTAGAAAAAGCAGAGAAAAAATTGGAAATAGCAGCTAGACTGAAACTTAGAAAGAAGGAACCAAAAAGTTTGCAACTTTTTTGTAGTAGGAAATGGACACTGGGGTTATAGCCTCTTTTGTTAAGCCATAGCTGCAATGTGTTTTTAAACCAGACACTTGAAGAGCTGTTAAAGGAGCCCAGAGATCAGAGTTCTAGAATAACTTTTTTTTTAAGAATAACTTTTAAAATGCATCTTTCTAGGATGAATGTGTCTTTTCTTCTCAAACTAGTTCAGTTTGTTTTCTCTTTTTTGAAATACAGTGCTGCCTACAGCCATCAGTAGAGCAAGAGGCTTTTGTATGGTGTCACACACCTTCACTGGAGGCTGCTGATTATGGTTGTCTCCAACCATCCCTAGTCAGAAGTTAGGATTCTCTTTGAAAACTTAAAGACTATATAGGTTTCCAAAGAATCGTTTAAGTAGAACCCATTTTGGTGTAATTAAGCATAAGTCATTTAAGTGCAGTTCTCTACAGAGCCAATTAAATTGGCCAATTGATTGTTATTAAAATAGAAGACCCAAAATGAAGGAAAATGTTGGAGACAAAGCTTAATGTATACTAGAACAAACATTTTCTGATAGAATATATTTAAGTTTAAATTTGTGCCTAGTTGTATAAATAATTAGGGTTACTTGTAGTTTTGGGTATTTGTCGTGCCTCCCTGAACCAATTTAACAAGTACCAAGGTGCCAGCTGTAAATGGGTTAGTGTTGTACCGTTCCACCCTCTATGCCTCTTAAAACCCTGCCATTAAAAGATGTGTGTAGAATAAAACCAGCAGTCTTCACTATTTCTTGGAGGAAGAATTGTGTCTAAGATGTAGCAAATTGTATTGCGAAATTTAAATCTTTTTTTTTTTTTTTTTTTGGTGCAGGGGATCGAACTCAAGGGCCTTGTGCTGAAATTTAAATCTTAAAGAGAAGCGTTTGTTTTGTAGTGTTTGATTTTTGCTAAATGCTTTTTTTTTTTTGTGAGGGAGGGATTTTATTTTTTTTAATGAGACACAGTATAATGCACATATTGTTGGATTCACCCTTTTTTACAGTGTGCAGTTCAGTTTTTTTTTTTTTAAGTATGTTCCAAGGTTATGTAACCATTACCACTTGATGGA
>PVJO010034700.1:0-10673 GCA_004026905.1 Hystrix cristata | reverse complement strand
GTCTTGCGCTTGCTAGACAAGTGCTCTACCACGTGAGCTAAATCCCCAAACCCTCACTGGCATTTGTTATCGGTTGATTTCTTGCTAACAGCCATTCTTTCTGGAGTGAGGTGGACTCTCAGGGTTGTTTTAATTTGCATCTCTCGAACGACCAGTGATGCTGAACATTTTTTTCATGTTTATTTGCCTTTTCTCCTTCTTCATCTAAGAAGTCTCTATTCATTGCAGCTGCCCAGTTTTGGATTGGGTCTTTAAATTTGGGGAGTTTGAGTTTTTCAGTTTTTTATATATTCTAGATATAGCTTCTAAAAATATTTTTCCCATTCTGTGAGTTGTCTCTTCACCCTGTTGGTGGTTTCTTTTACTATACAAGGGGCTGGGGATTTAGCTTAAGTGGTAGAGTGCTTGCCTAGCAAACAGAATGCCCTGAGTTTGATACCAAGCACCCCCAAAAATAATAATATTCTTTTGCTATACAAAAGCTTTTTAATAAGATGAGATCCCAGTTGTTGATTCCTTGTATTATTTCCTGGAGAATCAGGGTTTTGTTCATAAGGTCTTTGCCTACACCTGTGTCTTCAAGAGTTTTACCTAGTCTATCTTCCAGCAGATTTAGTGTATCTGTTTTAATATTTAGATCTTTCATCTATTTCGATTTTAATTTAGTGCCTGGGGAAAGATACGGGTCTAGGTTTAATCTTCGGCATGTGGAGAGCCAGGTTTTCCAGCACCATTTATTAAAGAGACTATCTTTCTTCCAGTGAGGGTGTTTGGCCCCTTTGTCAAAGATAAGGCAGCTGAGTGTGCTTGGCCTTGTTTCTACATCTTCTGTTCTGTTCCTTTGAGCCTCAGGTCTGGTTTTAAAAGGGTGTGCCTGGGGAGAACTTAAACTTGTCATCCTTCTGCTCAGCCTCCCTTAGTGTTGGCGTCACAGGCATATGCTACCAAGCCCAGTTACCCCTGGTTCTGAGAAAGAACAGCTACACCACACAGCCCTTTTTGTTTTGGTTTTGTTTTTATTGTTATCGTACAAGGAATTGAACACAGGGTCTTTGTCCTGAGCTACATTCTCACCCCTTTTTATTTTGAGACAGACTCTACTCTAAATTGCCCAGGCTGGGCTCAAACTTTTGATCCTCCTACCTCAGCCTCCCAGAGTGCTGGGATTATAGGGCTACACTCTTTTTAAATTATATTTATTAGGTGCAGCACACTGGTGTGAAATACGTATACATTGTAGAAAGGCTAAATTGAGCTAATTAACATGTGCTTTACCTTATTTTGGGGGGTGAGAACATTTAAAATCTATTAGTAAATTTAAACAATATGGTACACTGTTATTAACTATGGTTACTATATAAGAGATTTTTTTTCTTCTTGTGTGGTACTGGGGATTGAACCTAGGGCCTCGGTGCTGAGCAGCATGCCCAGCCCTTTTTTAAATTTTGAGACAAGCTTCTGCTAAATTCCTTAATCGCTCAGTCTGGTTTTGAATTTGCAGTCCTCCTGCCTTAGCCTTCTAGGGTTCTGGGCATGTACCACCACACCTGGCTAAATTTAAGCCTCTTTTTTTTTGTTTGTTTGTTATGTTTTGTTTTGTTTTTTGAGACAATCTCTCACTGTATATTCTAGGCTGTTCTTGAACTCAGTATGTAGTCCAGGCTGGCCTCAAACTTGCAGCAGTCCACCTGCCTCAATCTCCCAAGTGTTGGGATCACATGTGTGGGCCATCAGGCCTGGTGTAAATTTAATCCTTTTATCTGACACTTTGTATCCTTTCACCAGTACCCTCAAACCCTGGGGCACACTTTTGATATGGTCTTAATGAATGGTGGGTTTTTTAAATTTATTTATTTTTTAGGGTTTTTTTTCTTGTAGGGGGTGGGGGGTGTTGAGACAGGGTCTCACTATGTAGTTCAGACTGGCCATGAACACACTAACCCAGGCTGATTTTGAACTCTCAAAGATCCTCCTGCCTCAGCCTCCTAAATGCTAGGATTATAGGTGTGGGCCATCACGCCCAGCAGGCTGGGTTTGAATTTGGGATTCTCCTGCCTCAGCTTCCCACAGTGCTAGGATAAAAAGCGTGTGCCTGCACACTCGGCTGCATTTCAACTCTGTTATCATATTATCCCTAATGTTTAGCCCTGTTTGCAGAATATTCCTATCACAGCCAAAGAGGCCAGGATCAAGCCGTCAGGTAAACGAAAGAAGGGGCCCCTGGAAGACTCTGAGGAAATCATGTCTCCCGAGGGGACTGACCTTCTCAAGGTGGCTCGGGTCCCTGCGGGGCAGCTGGCTGCCCTGGAAGAGCCACCTGCTCTCTACGAAGAGGTCAGCACAAGCATGGTGACCACAGCCTCTCCAGAGTCAGTGCTGGCCTCCTGGGGCCAAATCGCAGCCAGCGCTGGGAGGAAGGGGACAGCGGAGCCACCGGCAGAGGCCTGCGGTGAGTAAGTCCGGTGCAGACAGCTAGTCCTGCTGCCTGGGGAGACGACTTGGTAATGCTGATCCCAAGTGAGGATTGAGCCCAGGGCTTCCCACTGAGCTACCCGGCTATGCAGCTCTTGGCTTTCTGTTTTGTCATTTTATTTTGAGACAGAATCTCCCGATGTCTCCAAGTTGCCCAGCCCGGGCTTGAACTTGGAATCCTCTGCCTCAGCCACCCAGAAACCTCTGGTATACAGTGGTACCTTGGTTCACAAATTTGAGTCTTCCCTTGATTCTGGTTGTAAACTGAGTTGGGTGAAAATCAAATCCAATTCAATGGTTAGGTTCAGCGTTGACCATACGGGGAAATTTGATTCAGTTCTTGTCCAGATCACCTCAAGGGTTGGTGATTCCTAGACACTGCTGGTAAGAGCTTTTTCTGACTCAGGTCTGGGACAGGGCCTGAGAGTTTGCATGTATAACAATTTCCCAGGCCGTCCTGAGGACTCTGGTCCACGGAGCACACTCTGAGTATCCCTGTTCTGAACTGTTGGTGGCATCAGATGGGACAGCAATATGTTTGGCTTCATTTCTTTTCCTTCTTTGAGGATATAAAAGGATTTAAAGACCAGGTTTAAAATCAACTAAGCCAGGGGTGGTGGCGCACACCTGTAATCCCAGTACTCTGGAGGCTGAGGCAGGAGGATGGCCAGGAGTACAAGGCCAGTCGGGCTACATAGTGAGACCCCCCTGCAAAATTAAGAAAGTTAAAAAAAAAAAAAATCAACTATCAGAGTTTGAGCCCTGGATCTCCTGGCATTGAGCATGAGTGATATTAACTAGTTCTTTATTAACCAGTTCTTTAAAGACAGTCCCCAGTTTCCTCATTCTGAAATGAATTAACAACTCAAAACTCATGTGTTGAAAGTGTCCTAGCAAAGGCCTTGATGGGTGCATGGTCCGGGGAGGCCGGTCCTGAGTCTCTGTCCTCACCAGGTGACAGGTGGTGTGTGGTGCACGGATGCTGTCTGCCTGCAGACAGGGAGGGCTGGGTTCAGCTGCAGTTCCACGCGGGACAGGCCTGGGTGCCGGAGAAGAAGGGGCGGCAGGTGAGCGCCCTGTTCCTGCTGCCCTCTGCCACCTTCCCGCCGCCCCACCTGGAGGACAACCTGCTGTGCCCCACCTGTGTCCGCAGGTAATGGAGTCCGGGGAGGGGAGGAAGAGCATGTTCATGTTAATTAGCCGTGGGTTTCCAGTACAAGTTGTCAGGAAAGTGTGTGGCAAACAAATCCTCAGCTAACCATCCTTGGGAAAAAGGGCATTCCTGTGTTGAGGGTTAACGATTGTACCTGGAAACGCAGAGTCCTGGTGCAGCCAGCACTGTGTAATTACTAGATTCAAGGTGTACACACTGCATGGAAACAGCAACCAGTCCCAAACACCTTCCTTTAAGCAGTCTGCTCCTAATGGGGACGGACCGCACACACGGCTGGCAGAATCCCAGCGCTCCAGGAGGCTGCGGCAGTAGGATTGGAAGTGTGAGCCACGACTGGGAAATTTAGCAATTTAATGAGATTCTGTCTCAAAATAAAAATTTAAAAAAGGGAGTGAGGTGTGTTGGGGAATAGCTCAATGTAAACTTTTGAGACAGGGTCTCACTAAATTGCCTGGGATGGGCTCAAGCCTTCTGCATCCTGCCTCAGCTTCTCAGACAGAGTGCGGGAACTGAGCACATGTGCCACCGTGCTCAGCTGATTCATGTTTTTTTTGCTTTTTGTGTTAATTTATTTATTTTTGGTTTGTTTGAGACAGAGTCTCTAGCTTGTCTTGAACTCACTAGGTAGCCCAGGCTGGCCTCACACTCACAGAGATCCTCCTGCCTCAGCTTCCCCAAATGCTGGAATTATAAGCATGTGCCGCCACACCTGGCTCTTGATTATTTAAAGGAAGAAAATCAATTCCTCTTGCTTTCTTCTTACTAAAAAGCAAACTTTTGATTTGTTTTATAGAAACAAGATCTTGGTTAAAAGCCTGCGGTGGGATTAGAGACAGGACAAAGGCTCAGGTCCTCCTCTGGAGTGTGGGTGAGGCCACAAGACCACAGCGTAACCCAGACAGACGATGTCGTAGCCTGTGCCCCGGCAGGCGCCGGCTCCCTGAGGAACTGCCAGACCTCGCTCAGCGATTATGCGACTAGGTGGCTCAGGAAGGCACCCCGGAGGCTGCCGAAACCCTTGCTGGGGACGTGCTGGCCACCCTGCAGCCCGCTAAAAGTCTCGGTCCACACCCTCAGCCTCCACCTCCCTCCCCGCTGACTCCTTCCCCTGAGCTGCGTCGTGTTGTCTGTGTTAGCGTGTAGATTTGCATTTGCTTTCTGTAATTACACGATAAGGTACCGAATCTGGTGTCTGGATTCTGTTTTGTTTTTTGAGCCAGGATCTTGGCACGTAGGCCGGACCAGTCTTGACCTTGCTATACAGCCCAGGCTGGCCTCGAACAGCTCGGCGACCCCTCTGCCTCAGCCTTCAAGTGCTAGAATCACAGGCGACCCCCACGATGCCCAGCCGTGCCTGAGTTTCTGTGCTGTTTCTATTTTGTTTCGCAGCGTTATTCTCCCATCTCTCCTGCCCTCTCTCCTTGCCTAGCATCCTTTCGTAATCCCTTTTGAGAAACAAACTGAAGAGGAAGACAGAAGCAGACATTCAAAGGCAGGAAGAGCCAGGGCGGAGGTCCAGGCCCGCTTACCCCCATAATGCCCTACTGTGTGCGGAGTGCGTAGGGAGTAAACGCAGCCCCGGGCGTCCCTCGCGCCAGACCCCGGATCAGCCCCGTGGGTCCTGGGCTGGACCTCGCTCTCTCCTGGAGGCAGCCTGTGTTCGCGGGGTTATTAGGCCCATGCCCAGCTGTATTTACTGATGCTCCCCGTGGTGTGCTTTCTGGTGATATGATACTGTGCTCTTCCTCCATCTCCCTCTCGTCTCCCGCCCGTGCTCCTGGAGACACAGCCAAAGCTGGATGATCGCCTGCCTCAGGAATTCAGTGGCAGAGAGGCCGTGCTGTGAAGATCCTGCTGTTCAGAGAGGGCCTCAGGAGGATGGGGCAGGAGGATTGCCGTGAGTGCAAGGCCAGCCTGGGCCACACAGCCAGACCCTGTCTCAAAAAAAAAAAGTGGGGAGCAGGTGCCAACAGGAAATTTGCGCTCCATATTTCCATCCGAAAGGGCAGAGAGCTGCCTCTAAAGTATGTGGTGTGAGGCAGGTGTGAAATCCAGGGTCCTGCAAGCTCCCCTGGGCGCCACGGGGCCGGGGCAGGCCCGGGCGCAGGTGCTGAAGGACCGGCTGGGCCGGGCGCCGGGGCATTGCGTGCAGAAGGCCTCGGAAGACTGGACCCAGCAGGCGGGTGTGAGTGCGGGACCGCCAGCGGGGAGGGGGGTCTCGGGGAGACGGATGGGGCAGCCTTTAAGACTCCAGTTCTCTGAAATGAAGTCACTTTCCCTAAAAATACTCGAAGTAAATTCTTACATTTTCGAGATGGGACTTGGCTGTGAGAATTACACTTTGGCCATGTGAACCTTGATCACGTATGAAGCTTTGCTCCTCCAGGAGAGGTCAGAGGGGAAGCAGGTGAGGTCATGGAGAATATATTTGCCAAGATGATTTAAATGAATCAAATCACAAGGGAGCGATCAGCCTTGGTTACACCTCTTGTCTCAGGATAATTGCTAGATGAGTTTAGCATACTTGGGGCTGTCGGTTGTCTGCTTCTGACAGTTTTAAATTTAAATTTCTCTCTAGACAAAGTAAATTAATTTTATTCTTCCACTAAGGCTGTTTATCTCCTACACAAAATTCCTATTATACTTTTATTATTAATTATTTGTGTGCGGTACAAGGGCTCACACCCAGGGCCTTCACACTGAGCTACATCTCCAGCCCTTTTTTTTTTTTTTTTTTTTTTTGGTGCTGGGGATTGAACTCGGGTCCTTGTGCTTGCAAGGCAAGCACTTTAACCGCTGAGCTAAATCCCCAGCCCCTCTCCAGCCCTTTTTAATGCTGGGCCAGGTTCTGGCTAATTTGCTGACTTGTGCGGGATGGGCTCAACCTTGAGACCCTTCTGCCTTGGCCTCCCAGGGTGCTGGGATTATGAGCATGTATCGCCACCTGGTTTATTGAGTCTTTTGGGTGACAGTTTCTTTTTTTTTTTTCTTTTTTTGGCGCTGGGGACCAAACTCAGGGCCTTGCGCTTGCTGGGCAAGCACGCTAAACACTGCGCTAAATCCCCAGCAAGGGTGACAGTTTCTGGGATATAGCCACATGTGATAATCATGGAGCTAGTACTCAAAAATTACATAATTTAATCAGGCATGGTGTGGCACACACCTGTAATCCCAGCACTCAAGGTGAGGGAGCTGCTGAGGCAGGAGGATGGCAAGTTTGAGCCTAGAATGGGCAATTTAGCAAGATTTTGTTTCAGAATAGAAAATTTAAAAGAGGGCTGGGGATGTAACTAAGTGTGAAGGCCCTAGGTTAGATCTCTAGTACCACAAAAGTATATGTTTTACCATATATGTTATATTTACCATTTTTTTTTAACTCAGTGGTGGGGACCAAACTCAGGCTGTGTGCCTATTAGGCAAACACTCTTATTACTGAGCTAAGCCCCCAGTCCTCTATAGTTTTTTAAAATCTTGGGTAAGCACTGGGTGGTGCACACTTGTAATCCCAGCACTTAGGAAGCTGAGGCAGGAGGATCACTATGAGTTAGAGACCAGCCTGGGCTACATAGTAAGTTCAAGGCCAGCCTGAACTATGTTGTGAGATCCTGTCTCAAAAAAAACGAAGTAATTAAATAAAAGTCTTGTTTAGGCTGGGGATTTAGCTCAGTGGTTAGAGTACTTGCCTAGCAAGCACAAGGCCCTGAGTTCAATCCCCAGCACAAAAAAAATCTTGGTTGGAATGATACAATAATTTATTGTTCTCTTGGTTGAAAGGCTACTTTGGGGCTAATTC
Source organism: Hystrix cristata (assembly GCA_004026905.1). Taxonomy (NCBI): domain Eukaryota; kingdom Metazoa; phylum Chordata; class Mammalia; order Rodentia; family Hystricidae; genus Hystrix; species Hystrix cristata. The sequence continues at coordinate 3,234 of PVJO010034700.1, read as the reverse complement.
GAGGGGTTTGAATGTGGGATGCCTATCACATGACACTGTAGCAGTGTTAAATTTCTTGATTGTGATAACTACAATACACAAAATGTTGCAAAAAAGTTAACAATTGGTTGACAAAATACAAAACATGCAGGCTTGAAACTTTCAATAACTTGGGAAAATACTCATTTGAATGTATGAAAAGATCCTTGAGAAATCTAAATCAGACCCTGAGCCTTCTCCGTTTTAGAACTCATGAAGAATCTCCTAGAGATGACGGCCCAGGCCTCGCCTAGCGTGTCTTATCTTCGGCTGCCTGATCTCTGGCCGCCTCCAGCCACCCTGCACTTCTGTCTCTTAACCTGCCACGCATCTTCCCTCCCATTGATGGGCGCCCTTTTCCCCCCAGATCTCCCTGCAAACTTCCTTGCTGTCTTCTTTTTGAGGTGCTGGGGGTGGAACCGGCCTTGACATTCTAGGCAGGCTTTCAGGTCATCCCCAAAGGTCACCTTGTGAGAGAGCCACAGTGCCCCCTCTTTGAGATCTAAAGCTGTTTCTCAACCCCCATCTGTACCATTTAAACCCTCCACCGCCTTAGATTTCCATTTTCCTAGTACATGTATCTCTTGTATTCTCATGTGTCTCCTTTTCCTATTACATGTATAACACATAACTTAGTTACTGTCTGTCTTCTGATAGTATAAAGAGAGCCCATGTTTTACACACTTGAGTATCACAGGCTTTTTCCATCTTTTTGAATTTTATTTTTTACTTTATGTTTTTTGCACAGTGCTGGGGATTTAATCCAGTCATGTGTGAGCCAGGAGTGCTCTGCCACTGAGCCCCACCCGCAGTCTAGGAGCACACTCTTCTAGGACAGGGCTTGGCACACAGTTGGTGCTTAATGGGTATTTGTCCAGTGAAGAATAAAGAAAGACATTTGGAGAGAATTATGACAGGATAAGGGGGCCAAGGATGTAACTCAGTGGTAGAATGTTTGCATAGCATAAAAGAGAATGAGAGCAGGATTGGAAGTTAGGAATCGATATAGAAAAATCTCTCCTCTCACCTGGCGTGGTGGTGCACACTTGTAATCCCAGCACTCAGGAGGCTGAGGCAGGAGGATCTCTGCAATTTTGAGGCCGACCTGAGCTGCATAGTGAGTTCAAGGCCAGCCTGAACTACATAGCAAGACTCTATCTCAAAAAAAAATTTCTCCTCTAATATTATATAATCACTAACTTTTTTTTATGTGTGTTACACTAGGGATTAAACCCAGGGCTTTTGCACTGAGTGGCACCATCAGCGCTTTTTATTAGATTGATTGATTGATTGATTGGTTGATTTTCTTTGAAAGATGCTTGTGCTGTGCAGTTCAGGTTGCCCTTGAACTCACTGCGTAGCCCAGGCTGGTCTCAGACTCGCAGCAATCATCCTGCCTAAGCCTCCCAAGTGCTGGGATTACAGGCGTGCACCACCATGCCTGGCTCTCCTAGTTTGGCATGTAAAATCCAAAGGTAGACGGCAGTAATTCCCCAATATTTCAATCATTACCTGAAGGATAAGAAACCTTCTAAAATTATAATTTTTTGAAAGATAAGAAAGGAAAGAAAAATTCCTTTACTGTGGGCAAATACGAAGTTGGAGAAGAAAAAGACTAAAAAGTTAAGGAATGGTTGCAGGTCTTTCCCCAGCAGAATGAGCATCAGCCACTGTCCTTTTGTCCCTGTCGCAGAATACCTAGACTGGAATGACCTGGAGGATGGAATCATTCCCACAGGGGTGATTCTTCTGCGCACATCCCCTAAGAGAAGGTTTTCAAGAAAAGCTTGCGCCAACCTCGGGCTGAAGGGTAAGAAGCTGAAGACAGCGGAAGGAAAGGACACCAGAGTACTGAAGCGCTGAGGGTGCTGAGCTGGGAAGAAGAAAGTGGAGGGTTGGGGTGCTGGGAGGGCGGCACCAGGAAAGGCAGCTGTCAGGAGAGATGATTGCGATGGAGGCGCAGATAATGCAAGGCCTTTGTTTGTCTTTGTCTTAAAAAGTACAGGGTCCGATAAAATTAATAATAGTAAAATAAAAAAAAAAGTACAGGGAAGCCAGGAATCGAGGGACTGCTGAATGTCAGGTTTGTGTTTGCCAAGCCTCGCTTCTAGTGTGAAGAGAGCAGCCAGTGTGCGGAGAGTGTGCGCTGTCCCACGGCGGTTAGGACTTTATTTTCAAAGATGTTGGCGGTATCGATTGATGTTGGGGGATGAGGGAAAAAAGTACTTGGGAGGCTGAGGCAGGAGGATTGCCATGAGTTTGAGGCCAGCCTGGGCTACGCAGCAACACCCTGTCTCAAAAAAAAAAAGTGATTCTCAAACCAGTAGCTATCAATGAATTACCACTTCCCTTGTTCATCATTGTATTCTCTTCCTGTTTTGTATTTTTTTTCTGACGTCGTGCTCTAAACCCAGGTTATCCTCCACCTCAGTCTGAATGCCTCAGTCTCTCTAAAATGCTGGGATTATTTCCTGGCGCCACCAGGCCTGGCTCCTCCTCCATCCTGGCTGAGTGTGCAGCTTGGTGGGAGAACAGCTGCTCACATGGTGGGAGGTCCTGGGTTCAACCCCAGCACAATGCTGCCCCCACGGAAAAAAAACAAAAATAAGTTAACAAGAAAAAGCACAATAAATCCTAATTAATCAAAGTATTAATTGATACGTGAGATTTCAGACATGAAGACCCAGAGAAGATTTTTGTCTTGATTTCTGAGACAGGGTCTCACTTGTAGTTCAGGCTGGATTTGGATTCACAGAGATAATCCTGCCTCAGCTCAGATTGCTACACCCACATTTTTTTGTGTGTGTGTTTGTGTGTTGGGGATAGAACTCCAGACCTTCTGCTTGCTAGGCAAGCACTCTAACCACTGAGCTAAATCCCCAGCTGTTTGTTTTTGATACAGGGTCTCAGGAAATTGCCCGGGTGGGACTTGATCTTGCAGTCCTTCTGCCTCAGCTTCCATCAGTGCTGAGATTACAAGCATGAGCCACTGTGCCTGACTTGTCTATTTTTATGTTTGGAATTGAATGGGTAGATATGTAGAAATGTGATTAAAGAAAAGGGTATGCACTAACTAGACAAGGAGATGCACTCCTGTAATTGGGAGGCTGAGGCAGAGGGATCACAACTCTTTTGGGGGGCTGATCTTTTTATTTGAGGCCTTCTGAGTTTCATTTAGTGCCAACTACTTAAGGGTAGTGTTCTCCTTCCTTTTTT
>PVJO010034699.1:0-10681 GCA_004026905.1 Hystrix cristata | reverse complement strand
GGAAAGAAAGGGGAAAGGGAAATCATGGAGAATTGTAAATAAACCTGCTGTAAATAGGGATGGAGGGAACAGAAGGGAGGGGAGGGTAGAGGGGGGAGAACCAAGAGACACCATGTACAGGTACAAAACAAACATGTTAAATGTGATCAATATATGGACAATGTACCAATACATGTTCTTGGTTAAAAAAAAAAAAGAAACATTTTTGGGGAAATGGCAACTATCAAGACACTAGCTACCAATTTTGAGAATCTGGTAAGTGCCTGGCACTCTGTGTAGAAGCCTTCTAAACGTACTCTAACTCGGAAGTAGCTATTATTACCTCCGCTTTTATTCCCTATTTTCTCCACGCTCTTTGATGTACCTTACCAAAGCCTCCCTCCAGCCAGTGTGTTCCCTGCTTTGGTGCAGAATCACCACATCCACTTTCTCAGACCCAGGGGAGGGGCTGGGCGGGGCGGGGTCTCCTTGTCGCAGAGCCTGAATGCGCCTGCGCGGACTGCGGCAGAAGGAGGGGTGTGAGAAGCGGAGTATACTGAGACTTGCGTTCGCTGTTGGCCAGTACCTTCCTTCTTTTGCACCATCTCTAATTTCAGCTTCAGTAAGTTGCTTGGAACTTTGGCTGTGGCAGCAACAGCAGCGGCGGCGGCGTAACTGCTGAGGGCAGTTTTGTGCCGAGGCACCTACATACCTCCTGTCCTCTTTCTACTAGATCGCGGGCCTGTCGGTGTCTGCTCCCACGCGCCGGTCGACAGGACCTTGTCGCTGGTAAGCCAGAATTCGCGCCGCCGCAGCAGGGCAAAGGCCACTGCTCACAACAGCAGCAGCTGGGGTGAAATGCAGGCCTCTAACGCCCCCGGTCTCCCCGCTGCTATGCCAGGCCCAGACGTCCCCAGGGGTCCCAGCGATCCCCAGCTCCTCCAGGGCCTCTGCGCCCCTGAGGGCCCAGGCACCTCCATGCCATCCACCCCTGCTGAGGGCCCAAGCACCTCCGTGCCGCCCGCTGCCTCTGAGGGCTCAAGCGCCTCCGGACCTCCTACAGTTTCTGAGGGGCCAAACATCGCCATGTCGATTGCCGCCTCTGAGCGCCCAAACAACCCCCTGCCGCCCACTGCCTCTGAAGGCTCAAGCGCCTGCGAGCATCCCTCTGTCACCGAGGGGCCGAGCACTTCTGAGTTGCCCCTCCCCGATGAGGGCCCGAGCACCTCCGTGCCGCCCACCTCCGGTGAGGGACTGAGCACCTACATGCCTCCCACCTCCGCTAAGGGCCCGAGCACCTCCGTGCCGCCCACCGCTGAGGGACTGAGCATCTCTGTGCCGCCCACTTCCGGTGAGGAACTCGGCACTCTCGTGCAGCCCGCTGTGTCTGAAGAGCCGGGCAGCAACGTGCCATCCCTCTCCGGGGAGGGCCCCAGCACCTCTGTGTCGCCCACTGTCTCAGAGGGACCGAGCACCTCTGTGACGTCCACCCCCAGTGAGGGCCCTAGCACCTCGGTGCTGCCAACTGCCTCTGAGGGACCCGGCGCCTCGGTGCTGCCGCCTTCCGATGAAGGCCTGAGCATCTTCATGCCGCCTACTCTCGGTGAGGGCCCGAGCACCTCCTCGGAACCCACAGCCTTTGAGGAACCGGTCGCCTCTGTGTCGCCCCCTTCTGGCAACAGCTTCAGCATCTCGGTGCTGTGCACCTCCAGGGAGGGCCCAAGCACTTCCGGGATGTCGAGTGCTACTGAGGGCCCCAGCACATCTAGGATGTCCACTGCCTCTGAGAACCCTGGTGCACTGCTGAGCCTCGGTGCATCCGGGAGCCCGAACTCTTCCAAGTGCTCCGTTGCTTTGCCAAACCCTGGGGTCGCCAAGGCCTCCGCGGTCTCTGAGCGTCCCAAGGGTGCAGAAGGCCCCATGGAATTCCAGGTCCTGAGAGACCATAAGAACTCTAACTCTATTACCATTATGGGCCTTGGCACTTCCCAGGTCGCGCTTACTCTGAAGCCCCAGGACCCTATGGAACAGAACGTAGCTGAATTGTTGCAGTTTCTGCTGGTGAAGGATCAGAGCAAGTACCCTATACGGGAATCTGAAATGCGGCAACATATTGTTAAAGAATATCGCAGCCAGTTCCCAGAGATCCTCAGGCGAGCAGCAGCCCACTTGGAGTGTATTTTTAGGTTTGAACTGAAGGAGCTCGACCCTGAGGAGCGCACCTACATTCTGCTCAACAAACTGGGACCTGTGCCCTTTGAAGGGTTAGAAGACAGCCCAAATGGGCCAAAGATGGGCCTCCTGATGATGATCCTAGGAGAAATATTCCTGAATGGCAACCAAGCTAAGGAGGCTGAGATTTGGGAAATGCTGTGGAGGATGGGGGTGCAGCGAGAAAGGAGGCTGTCCATTTTTGGGAACCCAAAGAGACTTTTGTCTGTAGAGTTTGTATGGCAGCGTTACTTGGACTACAGGCCAATAACTGACTGTACACCAGTGGAGTATGAGTTTTTCTGGGGCCCACGATCCCACCTGGAAACCACCAAGATGAAAATTCTGAAGTTCATGGCCAAGATCTATAACAGAGATCCTATGGACTGGCCAGAGAAATACAATGAGGCTCTGGAGGAAGATGCTATCAGAGCTGCTGCTGATGACTGGCAGGCTGTCCCTCACTTTAGGAGGCCCTTTTTTGAGGAAATTCCTGCAGACTTACTATCTCCTGATGCAGAGGTTTCTGGCTATCCCTCAAAATATCCCCCACATTCATGGCCTGAGTCAAGAATGGAGAGCAAGGCAAGGAAGCTGGTGCAGTTATTTCTGCTTATGGATTCAACTAAGCTGCCTATACCAAAGAAAGGAATTCTGTACTACATTGGCCGAGAGTGCAGCAAAGTGTTCCCTGACCTCCTGAATCGTGCTGCTCGCACCCTGAATCACGTATATGGGACAGAACTAGTGGTACTTGATCCCAGGAACCACTCTTACACCTTGTACAACAGAAGGGAAATGGAAGATGCTGAAGAGATTATAGATAGTCCAAATAGGCCAGGCAACAACTTTTTGATGCAGGTTCTAAGCTTCATCTTTATAATGGGCAATCATGCTAGGGAGTCTGCAGTTTGGGCCTTTCTGCGAGGATTAGGGGTTCAAACTGGGAGGAAGCATGTAATTACTTGTAGGTATTTGAGTCAGCGCTACATAGACAGTTTACGAGTTCCTGACAGCGATCCAGTGCAATATGAGTTTGTATGGGGCCCTAGAGCCCGCTTGGAAACCTCTAAGATGAAAGCCCTGCGCTATGTGGCCAGAATCCACAGAAAGGAACCACAGGACTGGCCAGAGCAGTACAGAGAGGCGATGGAAGATGAGGCCAATAGAGCTGATGCAGGGCGCAGGCAATTCCTTATTCACAACGTCAGATAGGGGAATTTGTGGCAGTTAGAGAGGCCTTGGAAGGCTGGGGCCCTAGAGCCCTGAGTCTTACATACTGGGGTGGGAGGGTACATATTGTGTTTGATATTTGTGTTCCAGTTCCATTTATGTCTTTACATATTTAGTTTTTGTTTGGTATCATGAAAAGTTTCAATTGTTTTAATATACTGTCTAGTAAGGTAAATGTGATTGACTATTTGCTGTCTCTGTTGTATTTTGGTATAAGAGTTTTGATAGTGTTGTAATATGTTTTGGGAATCTTTCCATCTCGTTGCATTATCTGGAAAAGAATATATAGCATATAGCTATAGATATAGGCTTTTCCTTGAAAGCTTGAAAAAATTCACCAGTATAGTGATCTAGCTTCACAGATGTTAAACAAACAAAAAGTATAACAACTGAAAAAGCACTCTAAGTTGTGGCTGGCCTCCCTTTCTGTCTGCTATTGTGTAAAGTATACCGATGTTTACCTGTATTTGCTTTGCTGTACTAAAATGTAATGAAAAATAAAAGTATAATAAATTAAACATAATGCTGATGCACTAATTTATTCAATAAACATATATTAAATTTTGATGTGCTAACTTATTTAATAAACATTTATTAAATTTCTGTCGTGAAATGAACCCAAATAATATATTATGATATATATATGTAAATTAGAGAGTCCTATGGGAATTAAGAGGAGGCAACAACTAACCTAGTTCTTGGGGTGTTCAGATTGGTCCTGAGAGAAAATGATGAGTGTAGGGAGAAGATTGGATCTTTAATACACTCATGAGTTAAAGCTAGACTCAATCTTCAGGAGTACTGGTAGAAAATAAAATCAAGTATTTCATGGTGAAGGGTGAGAGGGTTTGCATGTTGTAAATGGTCCCATTAAGATATATGAGCCAGCTTTCTCCAAGTTACACTGTGGGTTTGTTTTTTTAACTCTCTAAAACTTTTTACTCATTTTACATGGGTTTCTGTATTATTTATGTTGTTTTGATTCAGGTAACTAACCTAAAGAAGTAGTCCATATACAGGAAGTCTGTTCTTGTAGAGGTAAAAAGAGCCACAGTGAAACCACATGATAGTTCTTAATGCTTCTGCTCAGACATATTATAGTCATAGTCAATTGGCAAATTTAAGTCTCATGGCCAAGCTTGCTGTCAGCGGGGTGGGAACTGTACTTCTCCCACAGGGAGAGAAATGTAGAGATGGAGCCTAGTAGAGGAATAAAATATACTTTAAACAAAAATTCTGCATACCATATAATAATTTTGCTTTTGGTGTGAGATGAGAAACTATTGAATGACTTTGATCAGAGGACTAGAAGGATATGACTTAATTCTGACAAGATTACTTTGGCTCTTGTATTGAAAAGCTAAGGAAGGGCAGGGAGAACAGAAGCTCTAATTTTAGCATAGTGGTTTCTTCTCAATGTTCTTGCAAAAAGAGCTGCCAGTTTTGAACTAAAATTGAATGGAAATGAAGTCAGATAGGCTGTTGCCTTTTTAAAAACACTTCAGAAATCAAATTCTGTATCAAGGTTAAAAGGCATCACAGCATAGTGGTTAAGAGCATGTGATAAAAATTTATAGGGTTTAAACCCTGGTTTTTCTCTGATATTTACCAGATGTGAGATGTTGGGCAAGTTACTTACCCCCTTTGTATGTTGGCATCCTCATCTGTAAATGGACAAAATAATTTTACCTACTTCATAATTTTGTAAAGGTTCAACGTGTTAAAATGCAAAACATAAGATTTGACATATAGTTAGCAATTTATGTCTGATGTTGCACATTGATTTTTCTAGGAATGGAGCCACAAAGTAAAGATTTCTCTGAAAAATTTTATTGGGGAGCAGTTTCGGATTCAGCACCTATGGAGAAACAAAGAAAGCAGAAATGTGTAGAGGGAGAAACTGAACAGTGGGGTCATCACAGCAAATAGGTTAGTCAACTTCACAGGGAGCTCAGGTTGGTGTGGTCCTGCAGAGTTGTCTGAAATTAGGAAAAGGGACCAAACTTTTATACCCCATTCACTGGACCAGTCATTAGATGTAGGCTGCCTCTTGGGAAGGGACCATGACTTTGGGAAAATCAGTTCTTTTCAGCCAAGAGTAATCTGAGAAAGATGCTCAGCTGTAAACAAAACAATTGTCAACACTCTCAAGTGTTGGGGGAATGAGCATCTCAGTCCTAAAGAGTAAGAGCATCTGGATGGCACTTCCCAATATCCACTCTGGCCATTGGTCATTGCTTTCGTTCCTCTCCCCTTTATCATCTGGAGTTTTTCTTATTATTATCGAATAATTACTATTGTTGCTGGTATTTCCACCTAAAAAGATGAAATATCATTCTCTCTGGGATACAACACTCTACTCGTTGAATCATTGTGCTTTTGGCACAAACTTCCTGAAATAAAAGCTTGTTTTACCTCTTAAGGTATGTGTCAATTTTCTATTCTTTCCATGTTTCTAGTAGATTTGTGTCTTTGTCAAGTACTTCCCAGCAGATGCTACCTAAGCAAGTCTGTTAATGGGTTATTTGCCATTTAAATCTTGAGATCTATTTTTTCAGATAATTTTGATTAACATACACATTCAGAATATCTGACTAAGAACAATCAAAGTAGAAAATATAGTCTTTCATGTTTTTCTTTCAAAAGTGATAATTTTGGAGACACATAAAATTTCTGATTAAATATTTAAGACTCAAACAAAGAAAAAATTTATTATCTTGAAATTCCTATAAATACAAGTGGTTATTTTACTAGGGGATTACTGAGTAATGTGTTTACAAGGTGGAGCTGTGGGTTTATGTAACATTTTGAACTGTTTACATTCTCATAAGTGTTAGTTAGGTTCCTGTTACTATAATAAAATACTTAAACTAATCAACCTAAAAGGAAGAAATGGTTAGTTCAACTCACAGTTTTGGAGGTTCTAGTTTATGGTCAGTTGGCCTATTGCCTTCGGGTCTATGATGCAGCAAAACATCATAGTGGGAACTCCTGGTGGGAAATCCTGTTCACCTCATGGCCAGAACAAAGGAGAGAGGGAAAGAGAGAAGGGTTTCACAAAGTCTTCTTCAAGGGCGTAGCCTCAATGACATAAGACCTTCTGCTAGATCCCACCTTTTAAAGGTTCCATTATCCTGCAAACGCATCATCGGCTGCCAACCAAGAGTTTAAGGGACATTGCAGATTCAAACTATACATAATAATTATTTTCTGCTTCGCCACCGTACACAAACTCAAATAAAAACACACAATTGTGACTCTATGTAAAAATAGCAGATTGACTTTACTTGTAATTCAGGTCTAGTCCTTGAAAATAGTAACTGTCTTAGGTCTTTTAATTAATAGAAAATTACACTTATTGAATATAATGTATTTAATAAGATATTCATAATGGAAAGAATCACATGGTAACACAAACAGAATGAAAATATCATTCATTAACACTATTCAAGTTAATGAAAATTACAAATAATTGAAATTATCCCTAAAATATATAGGGTATTTTAGGGATAATTTATTCTAAATAGAAAAATCTAAAGACAAATACTATAAAATTTGTAAGTATTTCTTGCTATGTATATTACTTCCCTGAAGGAAAAATCTCAGATGAAACAGTTGATTAAAAAAAACAACAATGAGGAGTGTGACTCAGTGGTACAGTTCTTGCCTCACATGTGCAAGGTCCTGGGTTCAATCTCTAGTACCACACGAAAATTTACTAATAAAAGTAATGTCAATTTGAGGCAATCATCAATAGGTCTTGAAGATCAGAAATCACCAATTCTAGATGTGAATATTTACTATGTAAAGTACTGTTTTCAACAACTTATTTATAAAATCAAAGGCGTTCACTTACCTTTTTGTTTGGTTCACATACATCTCTGTTCAAATACATCTTGAAACAAAGGACACAAGCTTTTCTTTCAAGATTTCATGTACTCAATGAGGGATCACGCTCTCATAATCACATGAAATGTGTTCTATTTTGTTGAAATGTGTCTGAGTCATTTTGCATTAAGATAATGATCATTGTCCTGTGCAGTCAAACTCTTGTAAAAACCAGCAGTCTGTCTGATTAACTGTAGTGCTCCTCTGTGATGGAACACAAAGTTTCTGGACTTCATTGCAGAGGCCTCTTTTCACAAAAAGCAGAATCATCGGTGGAACTCTGCTTATTGTCTTCATAGTTGTTCAGTCTTGGTGATAAATGGTTCTGTATTTTTTTCATTTTTGTCAAAGAAGTAATGTAACCACTTAATCCACTCTAGAGTAACTGCTAAATTTCCAGGTTATATAGTGATCACATTTTTCAAATGATTCATCAAAACTATTATTTCCTCCAAACTGAATTTGGTACACAGCTTTAAAAACCGGTGGCTAGAACAGAAAGTATGATTATGGGAATTCAGCACTGTCATTCTTTGTTGATTAAGTAGAAAGAGGCAAAGCAGTTATTTTGAGATGAATGTGATTCCTTTAGTTGAGGGAAATAAATTTGTTCTTTCTTCCTACACTGGAATATTTCAAAGACTAATAATCATAGAAATCAAGTAAACAAGTGCCAGTCATTAATTTGGATGAAAATATGGGAAGCAATGAAATATCTAGATAATCCATTAAATGTAAAAATCAAAAGACTTACAAGAAAAAGACAATAATCAAGCCTGAAAAAGAGGTAAATCAGATGGTAACAAGTGTTTTATCAGGGCATTTGCTAAAGCTGAAAAACAAATAGTGCTTCTTTGTTTTCTTTTTGGGAATTGTTCTTATTGACCCTCAATATTTAAGGAGTATAACCTTAATTTTGTGTACAAGGTGCAGTATCATGGGTATATAATACCCTAATTTGTTAGTTATAATATTTTAGTAGATGAATTTTTAATTTTATTTGTTTTATGATATTAAACAATGAGTACTTGACAGGAAAAAATATAAAAAAATAAAGTGAAGTTTTTATATTTTTATAAATATTAAAAAATCTTCATATATTTTTATAAATTTATTTTATATGAATGTTTTATATTTATATTTATTGAATGTTTATAAAAAGCATCAAAATTTTCAACATCAACTGATTTTTGGTGTACAAAGTCTAAAAAATAACAACAGAAATAAATTCCTATCTAAAGTACAATGAAAGTGCCAATAGAAGTCTACAGCAAAATAATCTTTACTTCGCTTATCACACCTAAGGCCGTCTTCACGCATGACAGCAGCATGTTCCATACACATTGGAACATGCTGTTCCATGTATCACTTACACTGACAGCACATGTGTTTTGCTTTCCTGGCCTTTTTGTAGGACAGAATTGACATCTCTTGGTCTTGCAGTTTTGTCAGGAGGTTCTTACTATATTATACAATGTGTAGTGAACAGGAATATAAAATATCAGTAAAATAAAGTACTAAATTATTTTACATGTATTGCATGTTTAGGATAAACATCAGCACTTTCACATCAGCTGTGTACTTTCTTACAAAACCTAAAAGATAACATCAGAAATAAATTCCTATGTGAACTACAATTTAAATATGGGGAAGCGTCAACCACAGAAATAATCTTTGCTTCAACTGTCAGCCCCAAGGCAGTCTTCACACATGACAACTGCATGTTCCATGTACACATCTCACACTGATAGCACATATACTTTGTTTTCCTGTCCTTTTTTGTAGGGTACAGTTGACACCTTTTTGCTTCTCCTGTTGTTGTTGTGGGTCTTTGTGTTGCTGGGCCTGCCTCTTCATCTGCCAGCTCACCAGGGTGCTCCAAAAATTTTTTTGTGATTTTCTTGTGCACTTGTTATTTTCTTTGTAAACTATCAAACTATTTATCTCCCACATTAGGATCGAGTAAAACACAGCCATTGGCCAATGCTTTGTGTTTTGAGTGACATTATAGCTGTTGCATAATTCATCAACATCTATTCAACCTTCAGTTTTGTTGTAGAAAGTGACCATCTCAGGCGTCAGTTTTGTGGAGGCTTTCCTGCCAATATTTCCATCATGGTGCAATGTTACACGTTGACATCAGCAGTTCCAGTTTGTTTTTCTTTGCCATATATGAGGCCGATGTTATATCTTTCTGAAATCCAAAGATAGTGCTATACAATTCTCTGTTTTGAAATTACAAACATTTCATTTTGAATTTCGGCTTTGTTCTTGCGTACAGTTTCTATGCTGGTCAACTTGTGCTCTGTTAGCAAATATAACATCAATTGGAAACTGGTAAACCAATTGTCAAATGTCGCATTCTTTTTAGTTTGGGAGATGGGACCAACAAGTTTGTTCAGAACATCATTCATTTTATTACTATATGAATAAAGGCCTGTTGGCTCAGTTCCGGGATAAATTTATAAATTGAAAGCATAATGTTTTTGTATCTACAAGGGCACAAATTTTTCTGTCATATTTTGAAGGTTTTTTTTTTTTTTTGGTGTATACAGTCTAAAGCCACAGCATCCACGAAATGCTGCTAGGTGTTCATCAATAGTCATATATTCACACGGTGTTTGAATTTCTTGACAATTAGCCACAAATTGTTGGAACAGTGAGTAGACAGCAGCCAGATTATCAGTTCCTTTTCTTTCTTGGTGGGTACTTTAGTCATCAGACCTCAGGCAATTTTGAAGGAAACCAAGCCTCCTCAGTGTCATTTGTTATTCTACAAACCTGTAGCCCACACTTATAAGTCTTTCACATTCTGCAATTTCAGCAGATAAAGCTGGGCTAAAGGAACCGCAAACCTATGAATGCTTTCAGATCATATTGTGAGGTGTCACAATAAACACATTTTTGAGTATGGCTGGCAGTGCATACAGAACAGTTTACTTGTATTTCATCATTTGTGTATTTCACATCTTGTGACATTTGATCTGTTACAATTCCCAACATTGAATGGCGGTGCTGGCATTCCTTCCAGTAGGTTTCACCCCTGCCAAGAGCCTCACTATATTTTTGGATATAGTTCTAACATTGCATTGTTCCATTTGGTTGTGTGACCATTTTGTACCATTTTGACTAATCAAATGTATACTAACACTGCTGTTTTCTTTGTCATCGGAATCAGGAGGTCATTCCCTGTGTCTGTACATATCAGTCGATTCTTGCTCCATTTGACTGTAGCAGGAACTTTGGCTCACATGGCCAACGTCAAATCCTAAATGCACACCTGTTGCTGCTTTGGCGCTCCCGTGCACAGTTTGCCTTCATGTGTCAAGTGAGTGAATGCTATGTCCATGCCTAGCTACTGTGAGCCACA
>PVJO010034698.1:0-10826 GCA_004026905.1 Hystrix cristata | reverse complement strand
TTTTTAATGAGGTTGGCTAAGGGTTTGTCAATTTTATTTGATTTTTCAAAGAACCAACTCTTTGATTTATTGATTCTTTGCATTGTGTTCTTAGTTTCAATTACGCTAATTTCAGTTCTGATCTTTATAATATTCTCCCTTGTATGAGTTTTGGGTTTGAGTTGCTCTTCTTTTTCTAGAAGCTTGAGGTTCAACATTAAGTTGTTTATTTGAGCTCATTCTGTTTTTCTGATATGGGCATTCAATGCTATAAATTTCTCTCGTAGAACTGCTTTCATTGTGTCCCACAAATTTCGGTAGGTTGTATTGGCATTATGGCTCAATTGCAGAAACTGTCTAAATTCTTGAATTTCTTCTCTGACCCACTGATTGTTCAGGAATGTGCTATTTAATTTCCATGTGTTTATGGAATTTTTGTGGTTCCTTTTGCTATTTATTTCCAGTTTCAATGCACTATGGTCTGATAGTATGCATGGGATAATTTTGATTCCTTTGCATTTACTTAAGCATGTTCTATGAGCTAGTATGTGGCCAATTTGAAGAAAGTCCCATGTACAGCTGAGAAGAATGTGTATTCTGATGTTGTGGGGTGGAACACTCTGTATATATCTACTAGGTCCATTTGTTCAAGAGTTTGGTTTAGTTCTGATATTTCCCTGATGACTTTTTGTCTAGTTGATCTGTCGATTTGTGACAGTGGGGTATTGAAGTCCCCCATTACAATAGTATTGGTGCTTATTTGGTTTTTCATGTCTGTCAATATTTGTTGTATGTAATTAGGTGTGCTGGTATTAGGAGCAAATATATTTACGATTGTCATCTCTTCTTCTTGGGTTGTTCCCTTTACCAGGATGTAGTGACCTTCTTTGTCTTTATTAATGAGTCTTGGCTTGAAATTCATTCTTTCTGCAAATAGAATGGCTACCCCTACTTTTTTCTGGGTTCCTGTTGCATGAAGTATTGTTTTCCATCCTTGACTTTCAGTCTATGAATTTCTTTTTGAATTAAATGTGTTTCTTGTATGCAGCAGATTGCTGGGTCTTGTTTCTTGACCCAGTCTGACAGTCTGCTTCTTTTGATTGGCAAGTTGAGACCATTTACATTGATGGTTATAACTGACATATGTTGACTTATTCTTGTCATATTATTTAGCTGTTGTTGAATTTCTAGTTCTCCTTTCTGTTTAATCACTTGCCTTGCCTGAAAGATTCATTCTGTTGTAATTCCTAGAGTTGTATTCCTCATTTCCTCTTTCTAGAATGTTCTTCAGACAATTTTGAAGTGCTGGTATGGTGGTCATGAATCTCTTCAGGTATTCTTTCTCATGGAATTATCTTACTACTCATTCAATTTTGAATGACAGTTTTTCAGGGTACATCAATCTGGGCTGAAAGTTGTTGTCTTTTAGGACTTCAAACACTTCACTCCAAGCTCTCTAACTTGAGGGTTTGTGTTGAGAAGTCTGCTGTGATTCTGATGGGCTTTCCTTTATAGGTTATCTGTTTCTTTTCCCTAACAGCTTTCAATATTCTGTTCATGTGTTGAATTTCTGGAATCTTGACTATTATATGCCTTAGGGTAGATTTTGTTGATCATGGCTAATTGGAGTTCTGTAGGCTTCACTTATCTGTATGTCCAGTTCTTTTCCCATACTTGGAAAGTTTTGTGCCATTACTTCTGTGAACAGGTTTCTTATGTGATTTATGCTATCTCCTGCTTTTTCATTGACTCCAATCAATCATGTTATTTTTCTTTGTGTCATTCAGCAGCTGTCATATTGATTTTTCATGGTTTCTTACCATTTTGAAGAACTCTTTCTTTTCTCAATCATTAATCACAATCTCGTCTACTATACTTAGGGTTCCCTCTTCACATTGTTTCATTCTGCTGCCAATACTTTCAATGCAATTTTTAATCTCTTTGACAGCTGTTTGAATCTGTTTCATGAATTCTATTTCTTTCCTGTGTTGGGCATTTATGGTTTCCATCATTTTTCTAAGCTTTTTTTTTTTTTTAATCTGTAACTGCTCTAGAGTCACTAATCATGTCTTTCATTCTGGAAATGATTTCTGCTTTGATGTTTTCTAGAACCTCATTCATCTGCTTTGTTCCATCTGGTGTTACTGCTTCCAAGAGTCTAGGTGGGAAGCTTTCAGACTGTTCCACTTCATTACCCCCTGGGTTTGCTTTTGGTGAGCTGGAGGTATGGGGTTGCATCTTATTTGTGTGTCTTCTCATTTTCTATTTTTTCTTGTTTAGTTTAGTTCCTGGGTTGATGCTTATGAATTGCTGTGACAGGTAGCTTTTTTTTATTATTAGTTTTGAGAACATTTTGGAGGTGACTACTTCCTCAGAGATGTCTTACAGTTGTAGCTGGTTTTCTTGCTATGAGTCTGTTGAAAAATCTTGCCTCTTCAATTTATTGGGGCTGGGAAGTTGCTGTCTATTTAGCCAGCCCTTAGTTCTTTGACCATGGCCTATAGTGTTATTTGTAACCCTCTGTCAATCTGTCTTGGCATGCAAGGAAGAACTGAATAGAACAATTCTGTCACCTTGGATAAAGTAGTACAATCAGCAACAACAATAGCATCAGACACAGTCTAGAAAATTATAAAATGTAGGAGCAATTGATCTGCCATCCTAAACCTTATGAACTAGATTTGTGCTTATAGAAAAATATCCAGAATAAACTAGAAACTTGTATGCAGCATGCCCTCCATATGGTGTTTTTACGCTCATGGGAGAAAATTCAAAAGAGATTTGGAGGAAAGGCTAGAGAAATAGAAGAAAGGGATGAGAAGCAAGGTTGGAAGCCAGGGGGAAATTATGCAAACTTTGGGGAACTGGTAAGGAAAACACAAGGGAAGGAGAGAAGGAAGAATTAAATACAAGGACAGAACAACAACAACAACAACAACAAAAACAGCAAAAAACTAGAAAGCCACTTTCCTATAAAAACAAGAAAGAAAAAAAGAACAAGAAAAAGAAGAGCAGAGAAGGAAAAAAATACATTTAAAAACGAAAATATCTGCTTCCAGGCATGTCTCTGCTGTCACTGGTAGACAGAGTAGACAGGCCCAGGTCCTTGTTAATTAATCCCAGCAGTAGATTTTGACAGGTTAGTGACTGTTCCCAGCTAAATTCAATAGCAAGGCTTCACCAATTCCATTGAAGTCCAGCCTGATCACTGGCTATGGGGTTGAAATCCAATTTGTCCAGTTGGAGAAACACTGTGTGTCTCCCACTGGCTTGGACTCAGTTCCCTGTCAGTTTGAAGTTGGCTCCTTTCACTTCTGCCAACTTGAGTTTGAACTCTGCTCCAACTTGCCCCACCTTGTCCCAGCACCAAAAGCCGCTAGCAGCTTTTCTGAGTTCTAAGCTTAGCACCTTTCCTAGATGGCGATTGGCCAATCGCCACCCTCTCCTGGGGACCATCTGAGATCAGAAGACTCAAGTAACTCACCAGCCACTGCAGCCTTCAGTGTCCAGCGCTCTGCTCTGTTTGTGTGTCTTTCTGTGGAGGCCTCTGGGATCTCCAGTAGTCACCGTGCGTCCACTAGCTCAAACTGTGTCACTCATGCCAAGAGCTGGGGTCACGAGTTAGAGCAGTGAGCTGGGCTGTGAGCCAGGCTGCAAGTTGCTGCTATGAGCTGGGCCATGACCCTAAGCCATGAGCCCAGACCATGACCCAGGGCTGTGACCCCGGGCTGATAGCTGGGGCTGCAAGGTGGGGCTGTGAGCTGGGGCCATGAGCTGGAGCTCTGGGAGAAAGTGCCGTCCATCCATCACCTTCCTCTTCTAGGATGGTCTCTCCTTTTGCTTTCCCCGTGGGCTTCAACTCTCACTTCAGCTCCCTGCTGGGTCCTGAGAACATGTTTCCCTCCTTCTTCTCTTCCCTAAATTGCTATATTCTTATGTCTGGACAATAAATCTCAGAAAGGGACTTACTCTGCTTCACTCTGCTCTGCCATCTTCCTGGAAGTCCTCGTGTTATTTCATTTGAATATTTCATTTGTTGCAGTTGTCCACATTATTATTATTTTACATAAAGGAATGGCAACTAGTTTATATCTTGCACCAGATTTTGCAGTAGGCAAGTATGAACTATGATTTAATTAGGCCATCTGAGTAGAGATACAGGGAATTTGTTATGAAAATTTTGTCAGGTTGTTGCCTTGACAACCCAAATAGCCATGATAGAGGTGGCACCCTCTTGTTCACTATGCTTTTATCTATAAGGGATCCTGGTAGATCACAGAACAGAGCAATTCGCAGCATCAGGTGCATCTACTGAGGCTAGAATGGCCAAGATCACAGACAAAGATCTCAGGAAATAATGACGCGAGTTTATCACAGGCAGACTTCTCCTTGCTCTGACTCCAGGATATCTTTGCGACCATGCACATGCCCTGCATTATGGAATAATGCTACTGAAGGTCACATAATAATCTCCCAGAAGGTCACAAAGTCAGGACTTCATGTCCTTCTTTCTCAGGAAATGGCAGGTTTAAAATATTTCTCAGTGGTATTTGTGGTTAAGACATCACTCTGTGAGGATTAGAAAATAATATTAAAAAAATCGGTGCATCAGACCTGGGAGCTAAAAATTCAGATTACACTTTTTTGGCACCTATATTATTGTTTCAAAATAATAATTTCCAAAAACTTATTTTAAAGAAATAGGTGAACATTATTTCCATGGGTTAATAATGTTGCCCCATGTTCTCTGCAGACTTAGATTTAGAAGCTTAATTAGCTTCTAATTCTCCTCGATTTTGCTTGATTCATATTATTTTGCATATTAGCTACGCAAAATAGTGTGCTTCATTTTTGCATATTTGTGCATCCATGTAATATACTCAATAATTTTTACCACCCATTACCCCATTTCTTTCATTCTCCCTGATCGTCTTCCTCTTCTCTGTTAGTCTCTTTGTGTTCACTTCTCAAACACAAGCCATATTGTTAGTATAGCTGGCACTCATTTGAGGTGATTTCAAGTACCAATAACTATAGCAAAAGAGAATAAACAGGTAATGGGCTGTCCTTATTTAATGTGTAAATATGGAATGTATAAAATATGACAAAATTTTAGATATAATTATCAACAATAAAGTTAATCTTTATACCATTTAATGAAAATGTCTTTTCATCACATCATATTTTTCCTATTTCTGTAGGACGAGGTTTCTTGTCGTGTAATTTGACAGGAATGACTTACTCCTTTTCATTTCTCATCTCTCAGAATCTATACATTGTATGGTACACAAGAGGCATAAAAATAAAAATATCTCTTAAACATTGAAGGTACTTTTCCTTGCTTCACGCATGGTGGCCATTATTTGTGCCTCTGAATACTGAGCCTCAAGGTTTTGTAGCAGTAAATAATCAGCTTGGCCTCTAGCTCCTCAGTTTGGTGATGATGATGATGATGAAAATAGATGGAAAAAAGGATATTGAAATACCATTTACTCAACATGAGAACAAATATGATAGTTTAGGCAGCCAGGTGGAATGATATCAATGTGCAAACTTTCAGTTACAAGGATGGTGATTTTATGGATTTAGTTGTATTTAAGGTCATCAGAAATCTTATTTAAATTTAGATTTTTTCACCCTCTGCTTGTTAACAGGGCATCTTACCCGTGTTAGCTGATAGTGGGTAGGTCCCACCAAATTGTTTCCTAAGCACTGCAGAGGGCATATGAAAGTGCAGATAAGGACGGAGTACGAGGACAGTGTTTATAACATTATGAGGTGTGATGCAGAGCTTCCTAAATGTCATTCTCTGAGCTTTGTGTTTTAAGCTGCTCATTCATCTGCATATTCTTTCCACATTATTATGATTTCAGAAAACATGAAAGATTATATTATGTGGTATTTGTTGGCCTGTTAAGGTTTTTGAATTGGGCCATCTGATTAAGAACAAGGGCACATTCTCAGGTGAATATTGGCAGATTGTACCCTTAATGTTGTACTTTTTATGCAGGATGAAAAAATTAAATTTCCACTTGGAGGGCATAAATCTACCTTCTCTTTTGTATTTTTTCTGAGTTCTTTTTTTTCTTTGAATTTATATTTGTACATATTTGCATTACACAATGACTATTCCTCACGGGGAGTTGGTACATAACACATCATGATTCTTTTTTATCCCTTTCCCTCCTCTACCTCCCCCTCCCTTTATTCTCTGGTCCCCTTCCTAAATGTAAACGATCTCTCTCCCTATATTATTCATTCTTTTTTGTTCTCTTTATTTACACTTTTCCATATTGAGGAAACATATCATATTTAAGTATGTGTGTGATCATGTGTGATTTATTTCACTTAACATTGTAGACCACTTCCAAGATTTAGCAATTATAAATTGTGCTGCTAAAAACATAAATATGCATATATCGCTACAACACCATGTCTCTAACCCTTTCAGGAAGACACCTAGAAGGGGAACAGCTGAGTTATATGGAATTTCTAGTTTTAACTGTTTTTTGAAACTTCATAATGATTTCCACAATGGTTGCACTAGTTTACCTTTCCATAAACTATGTAGAAGAGTTCCTTTTCCCCCTACAGCCTCTGCAGCCTTTGTTGCTATTTGATTTCTTGAAGATGGCCATTTTTCTAGAGTAAGATGGATTCTGGGTGTTGATTTAAATTGTATTTCTTTAAAGGCCAGTGATCGTGAACATTTTTTTTTTTCATGCATTTACTGGCTATTTGTTCTTCTTCTTCTGAGAAGTCTATTCATTTCGGTAACCCAATTTTAAAATTATGTCCTTTGTGGGGGGGGTTGGATTTTAGTTCTTTATATATTGTGAACATTAGTCTTCTGTCCGAGGAACAGCTGGCAATTTTTTTTTTCTCATTTGTAGGTTGTCTCTTTGCTCTGTTTATTACTTCCTTTGATGTGTAGAACCATTTTTAACTTGATATGACCTCGTTTGTTGATTCTTGATGTTATTTCCTGTGCAACCGGGGTTCCCTTCAGAAAGATCTTGCCTCCGCTTACATCTGCAACATTTTACCTATTTTCTCTTGCAGCATTTTGTGTGTTTCTGTTTCAACACTTAGATCTTTGATCCATCTTCATTTTTGTTTAGTATATGCTTTGCAATATAGGTCTAGATTTAATCTTTCACACATGGATTGCCAGTTTCCCCAGCACCGTCTGCTATAGAGGTGGTCTTTCACTTCCAGTGCATGTTTTTTTTCCATTCCTGTTGATGCCTATGTGGATTCAAACTTGACTGAAAATTTTCCATTTCACTCTCTTCCCTACCCACCAGGGAGCTGAACTGTGGAGCATGGAAAGACAACGGAACAATTTATTTGACAAAGAGCTCTGAGAATTCAATTTTTGAGATGGTTGTACCTTTTAATATTCCCTTTTTGCTGCTCACCTGTGCTTCTCTGACTCTAGGCCCTCTGTAACCCCACGTGGGCTTTCTAGGGACTGATTCAGGAGAGAGAAAATGTCAGTGACGACCCTCAGAGGGAATCACAGTGTCACAGCAAGGCTGGCTGACCCTGAAGGTAAGAGGGTGTGACCTTTACATGTTGAATAAAAGTACCAAGAACAGACCAAATGTATGTGGTCTATGAGAGCGATGTACGTTAAGGGAATTTTAGTTTTCAAGAAAACCCATCTTATCTGGATATGACTCTGCTTCCTTTTCCCATTTTTTCAAACTTAGAGCCTGCACTGCAAAAATAATTATTTTTCTGGAGAGTGTCCAACTCTTTTCCACTTTCTTGAAAATTGATTTCCTGTTTCCAGTTGTTTATTTTTTTTTTAATTAAGAGAAGACAATTTATTTAGAGGACAATTTATTTAAAAGTAGTGACAAAAAAGGGGGAAAGGAGATGATAGATAGCTACTCAATGAGTAGGGAGCATTCAAAAGCAAAATACTCCAAGTTGTTTATAATTAAATATTCTCTGAGAATCTAGGACACACCAGATTTTGTCTACTTTGTTCCATTCATTAGATGATTCTGTCACATCCATTTTTGTTTGTTAGTTATTGGGGATGGAACCCAGACCTTCACATTCAGCCGCACCTCCAGCCCTTCTTTTATTTTTTCATTTTTGAACAGGGTTTTACTAGGTGGCTAAGTTTCTCAGGCTGGACTCAAACTTGTGATCCTCTTGCCTCCATCTCCCAGAGTGCTGGGATTACAGATGTGCCCTGCCGCGACCAAATTTTGTTCTCAACTTTTATGGGCAAATTCACCTTACTGATAGCTCTCATTAGTTCTAGATTTCTCTAACTCTTGTTTCACCTTAGTAGCCCCAATAGCAACTTTTAATAATGTAATTTTTATGATGCTTTATAGGTGGATCTATTTTCTTTTTTTGTATTACCCACTTCTTTGAATGTCCAGGAATATGTCAAATGATTTAAATTGGAAGAAACTGCCTGGGCATGTTTGAGAATGTAACGCACATACTTAATATTACGATGCTTAATTTCTTTCCTATATTCAGGGGTATTGTGTTTTTACATAACATTTTGCATCAGCTATATTAGAAAAACATTATGACATTAGGAAATTATCCTTGGTTTATTCATTGTATGACAGAATGAGCCCTGGCTGCTAGACATAATATCTGTTAAATTTTCTCAAATGCAGTTTTCTCTTGTGATTAAAATTATGATTCATGCATACTGACCTGTTTTTGTGATGAGTTAAATTAATCAACATTATTGTGTTAAGCCAGTTTGCATTTCTCAAATTAGAATTAGGTGTTCATCCATACATTATTTAACAATAAATGTTAATTAGTACTAAGTTCCTAAATTAGTATTAAATTCCTAAAAATGCTATTATGTTCCTAAATTCAGAGATATGATAGGTTCGTGAGTTACTTTTTGTGACATGGGTGACAACTTGGCCTCAATCTTTACTATAGACATTCAGTATCATATCTGTTTAGTACGTACAATGTGACAGACCATGTAAGCAACTGGAAAGACAAGGGATGGAATGGAGCAAGGCTATTGCAATCTAACAGCGAGGAACAAACGTGAATTTAAACATAATGTTAATATTTAGGAAGTCGAAAGGGAGCTCTACTGTGAGTCTCACACACTGCCCTGCCCTAATGCTTGTGTTCTGCTCGTTACCACGCTGGACTCTCAAACACCCTCCTGTACCGAGCTCACTCAGAGGGGAACCCACATTCTATTCTCACAGCCAAGAATGTTTCTTCTTTCTTCATATCCTCTGGTCGACAATGACTCATCCTTCCTCCTTTGGCACAAACATTCCTAGTTTAAAGAAGACTCTCCTAATTACTCTCTCATAGTTGTCCCTCAGTGATATTTTACCCTCATTAGTTTCTATGTTTTAGGCAATAGTAATGTTAACTCCATTGCTACCATAGAGATTTTAAGTATTTTGAAAGCTTTCATTTGCATTTCAATATGCTGTGATAATTTGATTTATAAAATTCTTGAATGTTTTCATCCAATCCAAGAAACACATATTTTGGCCATTAACTCTGCTTACTTAAACATAAAACTCACCTGCTCACAGGGATGGAAAAATAAGCACACATGTTATCACTTGCTTTGTGTTTGACTGATTGTAATGCTAGTGTGGCATCCTTTTCCCCTCTTACCTATGTGGCCCACACCCTTTATTTTCATTTTAGAAGAATTTGTCTGGAAGACAGTCTCAGAAGGAAGGAGCTGCAGGAGTCTCCATTAATTGAAGAGCTGTTCGGCAGCAAAAGGAGATAACAAAGTCTATTGGCAATGACAATAATCCCGCCCTGTCTGGCTGCCCCAATTTTAGTGGATGTTGATGACTGACAGCCACATGAGAGCCGTTTCTTGACGTGTTAAGAACAGAAGTTATGATTTATGAAATAAGCATTGTATGTTACAGCAACAACAGCAGAACCGTTCCCTTGCCATGTCATTTAATCTCTTTATTCAAGCACATCAGATGGTGAGCATTTACTACTTTAGAGGCACAGTGTTTGCAGTTGAGAGAGATGAAGTGACGTTCTCGAGGCCACACAGGTGTTATGTTGGAACAAAATTCCATACAGAAAATCTAACTCAAAAGGACTCAATATCTAAATGAAGCTCCATTCTGTATCTTTGGAGAATTACATAGGCAAAATTAATATAATAAAGTGCAATAACAAAAACAGTAATGAGAACTGCAACTTTTTGAGGATCTTATTGCAGACACAGGTACTATAATTCTCACAACTAATAGTGACAATCATGCCTTTTGGAAAAATAAGGTACCAGGAATTACATTTTAATTCATGAGAAATTGTCAAGCTATGTAAAAAACTGTATGAGTAGTGAATCCATATTTTGTTACACTAGTATATACAGTGATGTGAAATATGGTGATAATCCAGAAAAACAAACAAAACACCTTGAAATATTCTGAAAGAGTCTTAAAAGGAAGAAATTTATGTCTATAAATTTTAAAAAACTACTTAAAAGGAGTCAGTAAGTAGAAAACAAGTAATACTTCCAGCAAATTAAAGAAATTTTGGATAATTACAAACATCAAAAATGGAAATGAGCTACCATTTGGCTAAGTGAATCACCGTAATGTGAATCTCTCATTGCGGGTGACGGATGCACATTCAGTAGTGGTTTTGTGAAGTGAAATGTACTGAGGTGTCTATTATCTGTGTTTTGAACTAACCACGTGCTTCCTTCATCAGCAGAAAACTCAGTGACATGTAAATCGAGAACCACACAAGTATGTCACAGTTCCTCCTGCTGGGCCTCTCGGATGACCCTGAACTGCAGCCCCTTCTCTTTGGGCTCTTCCTGTCCATGTACCTGGTCA
>PVJO010034697.1:0-10649 GCA_004026905.1 Hystrix cristata | reverse complement strand
ATGAAAGTATTATAATATTTGGCAGGAATAGAAATACAATCATAAGGCTCACATGACTTGAATGAACTCACTTTGTTAGAATCCAGCTAACAGCCAGTTGTGGTGGTTCTGCCTGTAATCCCAGCACTTGGAAGCTGAGGCAGGAGAATCACCTTGAGTTCAAGGCCAATCTGGGCCACATAGTGAGTTCAAAAGCAGCCTGAACTACATAGCAAGAACCTGTCTGGAAAAAAAAAATAATAAAAAAAGAATCCAGCTACCAAAAATGTAAGCAGCAAGAATACAGTATTAAAGGGAAATCCCCAATCCAGGAACAATGATCTGAACAGTGTTGTTAGAGAAACTAATCTTTTATGCACTGACAACCCTGATTCGTGAAGTTAGTTTTAAAGTATTAAATTTATGAGTAGATCTTTAAATGTAATAGTGATGATGAATTTCTTCAACTATGTACCTATGAATACAATAGTTTTAGTCTTGTCAAGGAATTAATGACCTCTCCAGTTTCTGTGTTTGCTTTTCCTATTATATTTTCCTTATAAGTTATTCCACTTTTACAGCTTGAATAATATTGTTTAGTTTGTTGATTATTTAATGAGAGAAACTGCTGAAAGCATTGTGTCTGGCATGTAAAGCACCTTGTATTACTCTATGGTGCATATTTATTAGCATGCTCTCTTGAGGCTAACAAAACAGTCCACATTTAAAGTGTTGTAATCCAGGTTTTATATTTCCTTCTCTTCTTTTGTCTATCAGCTATTGTATACATCTGTTGATAAATTTCAGAAAATCTTTTCAATGCACCTATGGTCTGTAAGATAAATTTAATCTGTAAATGCAAAAAGAAAGTATGAAGCCTTGACCCTCAAGTGACTGGGGCTTTGGTTAGGCAGATTACATAAAGATGTAATATCACATCTCAATTTTTTTCAGTTTTAATTGTAATCATTATGAACTGCAGACATGTACTAATAAAAAGTAGATATAATAAACTATAATACAGTGTAGAAACTTAAGTGAAGGGGGCAGCAGGGAAGTAAGTACAGAGCCACTGGATAAACAGGGCTTCCAACAGGCAGTGAAAAGGAAGGCTGGGGCCTTTCGAATAATTCACTAACATGATAAATTGTTGTTTTAAGCACTACTAAGCCCTACCAAATTTTAAATACTACTAAGCATGTTTTTAAGTGTATAAAAACACTTACACAGTGCTGGTCACTAAAGGTTCATATAAATGCATGTAAACAGTTCTGACTATAGTGTTCAAGGACCAAACTCTATACTGATTGGGTAACTGGCACAGTGTAGTAAGAAATCTATCCGAGGAGTCAATGTGCAGAGGAAGGTGTGATTAATGCTCACTGAGGGAAAGTTATTTAACTACAGTTTTAAAGAACCAGTGGCTACCTCGCAGACAGAAATTAATAGAATCAAAGTCTGATAGGATGGTTCAAATGCTTCTATTCTTTATTACTCCTAACAAACCCCAGATAAGGGAATATCTGATTTGTGTTCCCAAAGATTTCCTAGTGTCTGAATTGTCTTGCAAGCCAGGAAAATCAGGTTCTCCTTATGATTTAATGTCACTGAGTTTTGAAATTTTCTCTTTTTTAATCATATAGCTGAGAATGAATTTTTGATATTATGTACGTGAAACTTGTGGAGCTCATCATTTATTTTCCCATGCACGTTGTCTCTTTCTTTTACTTTGTAGTTCTGTGATGTGATCCTTAATCTCATTTTCATTATTTTACAATAATATTCAAATGCCACCTTTGTTAGATTTGGTGACCCTAAAGAGAAACTTTAAGTAGGATTTGTTGTGAGGATTCTGATTACACATTTATTGTGTTATTTTCCTTAGCTGATATTAAAATTTGTTCATATTTCTATAGTTTACGATCCTGAGTATTAACTTTATTCTTAAAATTATCCCAGCATTGTAAATGCTCTATTCATACATTATTTATCTCACAATTAATCTAATTACAAATTCACACTTAGGAATTTCATTGTGTTCACTATGACAATTTATCTATTTTGCTGTTATAGTAGTGAATTTTTGTTATGTCTCCAATGTCAATAATGTTTGGAAGGGAAACAAATACTATATTGAAATTCCTTGTCCATCACTGACAAGAAGATATAGAACATTCTATTTTTCATTTTTCTTATTGTAAACTAATGTTAATAGGAAAATTATTTTATTTTAACACATTGATTGAATATCTATTGTATTTTAACTGTAGGTAGCCCAGACCATCATCAAAAAACTTAAATCTTCAAGATTTATAGTTTATAAAGTACTGTAATACTAGTAAGGGAGGAAAAATTTTTGTTCTACCCATTTAGGTTCTGCATTTGGGAATGGGAAATTTGCAAATTATAGATTAAGAAGATAACATCATATAAAGTTTGTTTATTAATATTTAAATTTCTCTATGTCCATGGGGGCCTTCATAGAAAGTAAGTGAATATGCACAGAAAAAAAGTGAGACCAATAGGCTTCAATACCATTTTAATAAGGAGCAACAAATTGAGATGTGACAAAAATAGGAGTTTAAACTAGGGATGATAGATTGTGTGAGCCTGACTAGGATATATATGGGAGGAGCTAATGCAGATAAAGGTTATTTTAGTAAGATTTGTTTGTATAGATTCATTTCAGCCAAAAAAAAAAGAAAAAAAAAAAGAAATCATTTCAGCACTGACTCCCCGTTTTAGGTTTCCCTTGTACAAAGGTTTCGCTTTAGGTTTTCCTTGTTCCTTATACAAAGAAAATACCTTTCTGATATGAGAAATTTATGCTTTTAGATTGGAAAAGGAATATCAGTAAGCCTGTTCTACATCTATTACTTATTTGTTTTCAGCTCGAAAATAATCATTATGCCAAAATGGCAAAGTGGACATTTTAGGTTGTCCTATTCTGAGACTCTTGACTCTTAATTCAAATAATAAACATGAAGGCCCTCTGGAAAAGGGAAAGTGAGAGAGAAGTAATAATGTTGGAAAATTAACTGGTTCTTTATATCCATGGGTTTTTATACCCATGAATTCTTATAATGTAATTGAAAGAAATCCAACTGTTACTCTTATCCTATAAACTGTCCATTTCTCCCTACCATCTTTTATGATGTACACTAATTTCTTTCAAAAACAGAGTTGAATGCGATGAGATATTGGTTTGGAGCTTTGCTGGCTGTGATGATCTGTTTGAAGCTCCAAATCATATTTTTCTCCTTTTTGTGGCCAAAATTTAATTACACTTTTGTTAATCATTAAATTGCTAACATTTGGAAAGTGAAATTTCTATTGATATCCATTATGTAATATTTTCTTTACGTTACAATACTAATATTAACACGAGAATATCAATAGTATTAATCTCATTTCAGCAATTAGATAAGGAATAGTCTGAAGTACTCCACAAACATTACAGAGCTGGAAAAATGATGGAGTCAGGAAACCTAATTGGAAAAGTCAGTTAAGGAGGATCCTAAATTATCCAAGCACAAGAGTTCTGTCAAATTATATATGTCAATTTTTTTCAATAGAACATAATATTCCATACATTTCTTACATCAAATGAGATCCAAAAATTTTACTATGTTTTCAATAGTTATTGAAATTTTAGAAATACCATTTGTAATAAAAATTATAATTTAAAATTTTGGGTTTTTTGGAGGTAAATAATTATAGAAGTTTTTACATACACATATTTGAAAGAAATTAGAGTACAGCATTCCTTTTGGTAGAGTGTAGCTATATTTTGTTTGCATTTTTGACAACACTTATTTTTCACAGCTAGTCTGTCTAATTTGAAGGAAAATAATACTTATTTTTCACAGCTAACACATCCAATTTTATTTTTGTCTTTGAAAAATCATCAAAGCAGCTATTATTACCTAAATAATCACAGCATTTATTAACTTCCCACTTGTACAGTAGTATTGGTTTCTCTCTTCTTTTTTAGTCTTCATCTAATGTGGGGCTTATTATTCAAGTTGGATTTATCGGCAGAAAAATATATAAATTTATTAAATAACAAAGTTTTCCATTAACCACAACACCTTATTTCTTGCTATACTTTCCACAGCTCTGGGTATCGACTAGTGATTCTGGCTCTTTGGGTGGGTGGGGGGTGCTGGGGATCGAACTCAGGGCCTTGCACTTGCTAGGCTAGCGCTCTACCACTAAATCCCCGACCTCGCGACTGGTGATTTTTGACTGCAAGAGACATACTAACTTTGAGAAATTTAATTAAATGTGTACCAGGATGGATGCCCATAAGTCTACTTGTTCTTTTTCTATTCTCTCCCTCTAAAGATTCTGGAAAGCTTTTCCTTTGATTGCAAAGCAAGTTCTTGTTACTAGTGAATAGATTGAAGTGTAAAACTAAGTTGGAAACCATTGGTCTAGACCCAAGGCATCTTTGCATTTGTGATGCCAGAAAATCCAGTTCTGTGCCTCTAAACTGTTTCCAGTAGAGCAGTTTTTCAAGTTAACAAGGCACTTATAAGTAATTAAACTGTCACTAGACGTTTCTATTGCATTTAATCTAGGCTTAAAGTGGGTTGGGTCTCTTTCTATACATTGAGTCGTATTGCATTTTAGAGACTGAGCTGTACTCTGGACTATAGAGGTAAGATCTTTTCAGCACTTTTGAGTATTTGTAGGATAAATCTTTTCTTTCATTATATATTGATAATGATTGTAGTAATTATGGAGGTACTAATCTCATGATAAAATATTTTATACTGCTAAAATATTTTTATACATCATATAACTTTGGATAATTTCCATTAAATTGTATACTAGTTTAATATTAACATTTAAATTTAAGATTGCCTATATAGTTTTAAATACTGTTATTTTTCTATGCAACCATGCTATGAGCTTTTATTGAAGGAGAGATCAACGAATAGCCAGTGACATTTTGTGCAGAGTGATCAGAAAAAAAATAGAATCAAAATAGATCTTTTGAAATTGTGATACTCTGGAAAATATAATAGGACTTTTATTGTCGCCTTAGTCTAAGGCGATTGGTTGATCTGCACTGGAGACCTAAATGTGCTAAGGAAAATTTAAAAATGGCTTTCAAAAAGGAAAAAAAATATAAAAGGAAGAGGAGTATAAATTTCTTACTTTGAGAAACATGGTGCTAGGAAGATTCTAAAACAAAATAGCTTGACTAGATATAGACAACATGAAGGCAAATGTTGTATGTTTATTGCTTATAGAGCCTGTAAAAAGGCAAGAACTATTGTTAATTGTCTTTATTCATGAAACAAACATATCGATAAAACTATTGGTTGTATTTTAATTTATTCTTACAGGAATGATAAAATTGCAGATCCTACATTGGGGAAGTTTAGGAAGGATCTTAAAAGTATTCTTAATCTACATATGTAGAATTCATTGCTCCGATCTGAATAACCTATTTGTAATAAAAAATGAGGGGAAAGAAGTAAGGATCTACAGTTGTACATTAGTTTATGAGCCAGTGTTCCTAGAGTAGGAACTTCAGATAAAGCAGAAAATACTAAAACTTTCTGCTCATCAGATATCTCTAGTACAGCGTAGGCTCACGTATTTCTGAAACATTAAACTGTTCCCATTTGATTTGAAATTAACACAGACATCATATTGGTTTAACAGCAACAGCATTTCAAAAGAGAGAGGAGAGGACAGATTGTTCTAATGTGGGCTTTTCTGTAAAGGTAGAATTTGGGGTAACCAGGGATTGGGTCTGAAAACACTACATTGACTGGAACCTATTTGGTCTCTGTCTCTATTTCTGTCTCTGTCTCTGTCTCCATTTAATGACCTGAAATGGTCCATGAAAAAAATTAGTGATAATGGAATCTTTCACCTGAGGAGGAGCAAGAGCATTTAGGATGATTCTACTTGAAACAGAGGTCGAGGGGATAGGATTTGGCCTGAGCAACATAACACAACAGAAACACAATATCATCTGTCATCTCTTGATCAGATCCTTTGTTTTTGGTTAGTTGGCTCTATAATAGGAGTGTTCAGTGGCAAAATTGGCTGGTTACATTTTTTTTTTGTTTTGTTGTGTTTTAAAAAATAATTCCCAGTCTTCACATGTTCCCACATGCAAATAAAATTGAGGATTCCATTGAATTTGGTGTGTCAACTTTCTTAAAGTGAGAAATTTCTTCTGCTTTACCATTTTATATATGACAAAACCTAAACAGGAAGAATTTCTCCCAGGTCATCCTAGAGTATATTAAGTATGTTTTGTGATAAATATAAACTTTTTATGGCTATATATCATATACTATTGACTCGTCATTTTTTTACTAAAAACTATGTGTACGGTAATCCTCACTTATTTATGGTTTTGTTTTTCATGGTTGCCATTACCCAAGGTCAACTGTCATATGAAAATTTTAAGTGGAAAATGCCAGGAATAAACACCCTGTAAATTCTGAATTGCATACCATTTTGAGGTGCAGGATATACTCTCATGACCTCCAGTTCTATCTTACCTGGAAAGAGAATCATGCCTTTGTCTATGATTGCTATATCTACCTCTTGCATATTAGTCAGTAACTGTCTTGACTATGAGGTGGACCATTGTGAAACTGTAGTGTTTGTGTTCAAGTAACCCATATTTTACTTACTAAAGTCCCCAGAATATAAGAGGAGTAATACTGGCAATTTGAATATGCCAAAGTGAAGCCATGAAGTACTGCCTTTAAGTGAAAAGGTAGAACTATAAAATATTTTGAAAGAGACCACATTCATATGTTTAATATATATTATTTTTTAGTTTGTTCTTAGTATTGTGGTTAATCTTTTACAGTCCCTGATTCACAAATTAGATTTTATCATAGGTGTGTATGTTTAGAAAATGTTCTATATTAGTTTTATGTATTTGAGTTTTCTGGATAAGAATGGAATGCTGCATATATAAACTACATAAATACTAAAAGTATGTAAAACTGTGTATGTTCAGTGTGTAATGTATACTGTATGGAGAGTAACTTTTTATAATTAAACTTTTAAGCAAACATCAAAATTGTAGTAAATAAACATTTTATTTAAGTAGAAGCATAAAGTCCATAGGAAACACAATAAATAGAGTGTTGTTATTTCTTTATTTGAAGTTCCTAAAAGAATGGCGTACTCCCTACTACAGGATTTCTTCATAGTTTCTCTATTCTGCTCTCTTCCATAAGGCCTCTAGTGAAAAAGAAAATAGTGTACTAAATTTTTCATGCAAATTTTCAGTAGTTTGCAAATGACTAGGGGCAATTCTGCTTATTAAATTGTTTTATTCCTACTACTGGTATTTTAAGATGTTGAACATCTAGTTTATGTTGAAATATACAGCTATATTTTCACATTACTGAGTTTTACCATATTACATGCTTGTCAAAATCTGTATGTTCCTTTTTTGATAAGTTAAAGAAATTTTCTATTAATATGTGCCTTCTTGTCATAGTCTTAGAGTGCTATATGAGCAGCTGAATATTTAATACAAGTATAATAAGATAGGAAGCATATATTATATAATATATTAAAATGTCCTCTTTCTTATGTTGCATTTTACATTGATTTTATTAATTTAGAAACATGTACTGATGAATATTAAGACATTTTTTCATTTTCCACAAGTGGGGATTCAAGTACATACCAACTGTATGTCAGAAATTCCTGGATTTAATTGCTTAATTCAGTTGGAAATAGGGAAAAAGAGCAATATAATCTCATTTAATTTTAAGTGGGTACACTTTCAGAGATAGCGCTGGTGACAAACTGGTAATTATTGTACATTTTTATCATTTTAAAAATTTTATAGACTGAGTCAAATCCACAGAATTAAATTTACTCTTAAAGATTTTGACTTTCCTTTTGCTTTCCTGCCTCTCAATAAATTCAATGTACAAAAAGGAGTTAAAGGGAGATTGTTAAATATCCATATTTAAATCTGAATAATAATCATCACTTTATGCTGATAGCTCATTTTATATATTCTGAACATGTTAAGACCCAAGAAAGTAAATAGAAATAACTTGCACTTCATTTAAATCATTATATTATTTATTTCATGTTGTACTTACCGAATAAATATGCCTACAAGCTTAGAACAGTCTATAAATTATATCTCCAGACAAACTGTACTCTTTTTGGCACTTTACAAACTTCTAAAATAAGTAAATCTTTATATATTATCTGAGAATTTGTGAACTTCAAATTTCCTAGCTGGCCCTGTATTATCTTGGCTATGAATCAAATAATGAAACGCAAAATTTTAAGGTTTGCATATTCTAAAAGACCAAATCATCAGGGATGAAAAGACTTTAAAATTCACTGGTAAATATTTCTCCCAAATATTTCAGAAATCCTTTTATTAGCCATTTTGAGTCTGTATCAGTCACTTTTCCATTGCTGGGGGGGGTGGGTTGGGAAATGCAGGCATATACAATTTAAAAGAGAGGAGGTTTATTCTGGCTCACAGTTCTAGAGGTTTCAGTCCATGGTCAGCTGGTTTCATTGTTGTGGGCCTGAGGTGAGGTAGAACTCAGGGTTTTAAAATCAAGGTAGAGGAAAGCTGCCAAACTCATGGCACCTTAGAAGAAAAGTAGTTTGGAAAAAGCTAGAGAGAAATGGACCAGGCTGAGTTATAGTATCCAAGGTTACAAGTCAATAATCCACGTCCTCCAGCTAAGCCTCACCTCCTAATAGATCATTCAGCTACAAACACATCAGTGGATTAACATAGTAAGAGGTTAGTGCCCTTGAGAACTTGTCATCTCTTCAGGAATCTCTTAATCTAGTCAAATTGACAATCAAGATTAACTGGCACAGTGTCCAAATTCTTCTGTCTGTAGATTAATGTGTGTCTTCTTCATGAAATCTTTACAGTTATATTTAACATAAAACTAGTCTTTCTCTACATAATTTATTTCTTATTTGTTGCTTTGGGTTTTTGCAAATGGTTTGACATTTTGAAATTTTGTTTACTTGAAAGGCATAGCTCCTAATGTGATTGATTTCCTTGAGACTTTTGCTGTTTGCAATTCCAGAAACTATTTGTAGGTAGTAATGGTACCCGGGGATTGTAGCTTCATCTTTAAGGTGTAGCCACAAAATTAGGGTTATGTCTACTTGGTTTTAAGGATGTTTCCCTTAATATTATTAGCACTGATTGATTCACTGGCTCAAGAAATATTTATCTAGCATCTCTTATGTAACAGCCATATTGTATAAAATCTGGGTTCCTATGAAGTACTCATCCTAGTGAGGGGAGCGAGATAATATAGACGTTAATACAGAAGTGAATGGGAAATAATCAAATGATTATGAGCACTACCCAAAAAATTTAGGCATGGTGACCACATAGTAACTGGTCAACCACTTCATATAGGAAGGTGAAGGAAGTCTTCTGAGAGGAGTGTTCTAGAACATTTCAATTAAGACCAAAGGAGTTGGCCTTCTTTAGATGGGGGCAAGCATTCTAAGAGTTGGACTCACATCATCCTCAGTGTGGGATGTCAGTGAGTGAGGGAAAAGGACAAGCAGCAAAGAAGCAACCAG
Source organism: Hystrix cristata (assembly GCA_004026905.1). NCBI lineage: Eukaryota > Metazoa > Chordata > Mammalia > Rodentia > Hystricidae > Hystrix > Hystrix cristata. The sequence goes on along the minus strand of PVJO010034697.1, from coordinate 1,082 downwards.
GAGCCTGGGAGGTGAGCTTTGCAAGCCTGGGTCATTGTTTGGGTTTTATTGTGAGTGCAGTGGGAAGGCGTTGGAAAGTTTAATGGAGAAAGGACTGTGGTAGGATTTACACTTCTAAGCATCAGTGTAATAGTTTTTCAAAAGTACTTTTCGTGGTACTAGCCTTTATAATCATTATGTTTAATATAAATATGAGATAATTGAAGTACTTGACAGTTTGCAATACCTAGGCTATTTCTACTATTCCATACTTATATAATATTTTAAAAGTATGACATAATAATATAACTAATGACATGGTTAACATCTTTATGTAAATAAATTTTCTGTTCGATAGGTTACATGGAGTGGTTTCTTAGAAACAGACTCTTTGGATCCATTGATAAGAACATTTTTTCTTGAAGACTTGATATACTCTGCTAAATGTCTTTCCAAGGACTGATACTAGTTTCTGTTTTCTTTCATAATATATGAACATATAATTTACTGTAGGGTTACTAACTTTAGAAATCATAATTGTCATGTGAGTTTGATAAGCAAACCCCAAATGATTGCATATATTACATACATACATATCCTAAAATGAAAGACTAAAGAAATTAAATGGAGAAAAATCTCAGTATTAAAATGTAATTTATCTCAGCTTAAATTCATGCAATTTGTGTTATCTATTACTATTTACCTTATTCTCATTTCACCGTCCTGCTCTAATTAGAGCATATCATGCTGTTTTCAGAACTTGGAAAGCAGCCTGATTCTTGGCCGTGAACATCTCTTAGATTTCTTAAGTTTTTGCAGATTTTTCTCCGAGGCTTAGAGAGCAGTATTATTTGGCACTAAGCTTTAGGGAGAGGGGCTTTCAAATACTTTCCTAAACTCTAGCTCATTAAAACCAAAGGCTTATCTTTTGTTGAGTCCCAAACTCTCCCCATCGCCCTTTAAAGTGTTGCTCTAAATTGAAATGAAGAAATACTAAAATACTTTTCGGTCCATATATGTAACACAGAAACTCCAATACAATTGACAAAGTGATCATATGAAATGTTTGCTTATCCACCACAAGGCTCGCCTATCAAAAAAAA
>PVJO010034696.1:0-10530 GCA_004026905.1 Hystrix cristata | reverse complement strand
CTTGACATTCTTGTTAAGTGCATAACTCTAGCATCCGATCTTGATCTCCAATGAGGTTAAATTCAAAGCTGTAGAATAAGTAGGAAATAGAGCCTGCTGGCATTATTACTGGAGTTACACTTGGGGATTTGTTCTTTTGAACGTAGGTTCCTTTAATAACATTTTTGTTTTATCGATCTGAGCTTTGTTGTGGTCCTAGTTTGTTTTTTAAAATCTGCTCGGAAGGCAGCGCTGATAACCGTGAGGAGGCCCCGCTCTGACCGTGGCTGTCCCATCGCCGTGGAGCCGAGTGACGCTTGCGTGCGTCCCTGGCAGTCCTGCCTGACCGTGGCGTGGGCCGTACCTGGAAGTACCGAGCTCTCTGCGCTGCCCGCCCGGCCCTCACTACCGAGCACAGAGCACGGGGTCGGAGGGGTCTCCGAGACGCGATTCTCAGCACTGTAAGCTGTGGGCCGGCTCTGTGTGGGGCACCAGGAGCCCCTCTGTGGGCCCACGGTCTGTTTTCATAGTACTGACCGTGGCATTTTCTCTGTGCTGAATTTGCACCAACGGTGCAGAAGTGCAAATGGGTAGGACTGGTGGCAGCTGTCCCCAGTCGGAACTGGCAGTCACTGTACTCTTCACCACTGCGCACTTCCAGTTCTACAAGGTAAAAACTGCTGATTTCATCTACGAACGTCCCCTGATAAAGCAGTAAACTCTTAGTTTTGTTCACTCTTTCCCTTTGAGCTCGTCTTCTTGATAGTTTGATCAGTGAAGTTGCAAGTGTGCGGCTAGCACCTCTGCGGCAAGCCGGATGCCGCAGGCGGGGCTGCGCGCTGGGCCAGCTCCACGGTGCCTGGTTTTGCTTGGAACAGCTGGCAGGTTGGTTCCCAGACCTGAGTATCGGGCAGATACTTTCTCATAAGCGGAGTTGTGTGGCTTCAAGGAGAATGGTGGACAGGATGTGTTTACTAATGATAAAATTGTCTTCAGATACTTCAACAAAAACATCACATTTTTAATAGATTGAATGCAGCTCTCTGAAGTCAGACATTAAAAAGATTTATAAAATGGTGCTGCTCTTTCCATCAACTTTATATATTAGAAATTAGTTATTTTTCAAAAAGCAGCATTTAGGTCAACATATAATCGGTTTGTCATTGCATTTTAAATGAGTTAAACAATGGTTTACATTTTCCAGTCTTAATTTTTAATATGGGTGATAGTTACAGCTATAACCCCTATAGACAAATGCTCTCTAGGGTCCTCGGTCATTTTAGTTTGTAAAGTTTGAGAACGACTGTCCTGAAATGTTTGTAAAGCCCTTGAAAGAGTTCTGGTAAGACACAGAGTTCTAGCAAGAACCAAGGATGCGGTGCTGATTATGGTTCCCAGGTCCAGTTTAAGGTCAGAGGCCACAACTTCCTGCAGGGTACCTGGCCAGATGTTTCCACACACAGACTACTTCAGTGAACGGGGTACTCAGCAGATGGGCTGTGGAGTCTGATTAAGTCTTCTATAGTTTGCAGCCCTTATATTGTTAAGAACGTGTCCCAGTTCTCATTTGTAGGAAAAGAATGTTTTTCCCCCGCAGGTTCTGTCTTTAAGAAGTTAGCCACTGGAAGGATTAATGTCTTTTTAAAAAAGCAGTTCTGCAGGGGTTGGGGCTATAGCTCTGTGGTGGAGCACGTGCCTGGCGTGGGTGAGGCCCTGGGTTCTCTCCCAGCACCTCAGAAAAAAGCAGTTCACCATTGACGTTTAAAATAGGAATTGAATGAGTGGAGGGGTGCTAGCAGGAAAGTTCTTTCAGGCCCAATCCTGTCTGCTAACCACATGAAGCCACGTGTTGGTTTCCTGATCTGCTTGCCACCCCAGTAACCCACCAGGGTGACTCCCCTGGGTGTATTCATGTTTTCTTCTGTGTAAGGACCACATGTCTACAGGAGAAGGCTAAGATGGGTGGACAAGCCTTGGTCCTCTTGACATTGCTCTACCAGATTTAGCACTTTTGTAAAATGACAGAGGTTAATGGCTTCAGAACAGAAGTGATGGGAGGGAATTAAACTACGCTTCCTGTGTTCTGTTCATTGGATTTCACGCGGTTTGCTTATTCCACGCCTCATTTATAACTGACCAGTTTTGCCCTTTCTTTCTGCTTCCATTTTGTGTCTCTCACGACTGCCTCTGCCCTTCCCTTGGCCCGCTGACCGCAGTGGCATCCTGTGCTGCTCACACTGAAGCATCGCATTGAGGAGAACACCGGCCTCACCTTCAACTCCTTACTCTGCAATCTCTACCGCAGCGAGAAGGACAGCGTGGACTGGCACAGTGACGACGAGCCTGCGCTGGGGAGGTGCCCTGTCATTGCTTCACTTAGCTTTGGCGCCACACGTACTTTTGAGATGAGGAAGAAGCCCCCACCGGTGAGTATTCTCTTTGTCCTTGTGCTCTTCTTGCTTCCTGTGAAGAAAGCAGAGCTCCTAAACGGCATTTGCAGACACAGAATAGGAGGATGTGTGTCACTAATGAAATGTTTTCAGTGGGTCGCGTGCCCCGTCGTAAGCTGTTGGCTTCCAGGGCGCCTGTTGGTGCACTGATGTACCCAGCAGGAATTGCCCGCTCCGTGCCACAGGCCGGGGCTCACGTCCGTTGGTGGAAAGGGCACACACAGACTCCGCCCTCATGGAGAGACCCCTGAGGGGTCGACAGAGGTTGCTGGTTAACTCCAGTGACTGCAGTTGTGGCTGATGCTGACGGAAGAGTCACGCAAGGTAGAGGGGCCTTGAGGGGAGAGGAGCGAGGCCCAGGAAGGAGGAAGGAGAAAGAAGCCTTCGTTTCCAGTGCACTTCCTGGGTGTGTGGCCACTTTTCTGTGAGGGGACAGCCCAGGCAGCCTCACCCTTCTTCACCTCCTGGAAGACAGATGTCCCCGGCTCCTTCAGAGCCAGGAAACTCCAGCCAGACTAGCAGGGCTGCTGGTCTGTCCAAGTTCAGGTAGAAAAGCAGTCACTAAACTGTGTAACGATTGCGGTTTTTCATCCCAGCTCTTACCTAGCTTACGTGACATGTGAGGTATACTAGGGCTATTAATTTTTTTACTCTTTTTCTTTTTTTTTTTTTTTTTTTTTTCTTTTTCTTCTGGGGATCAAGCCCAAGGCCTCCTGCATGCTAAGCACACACTCTACCACCGAGCTACCCTCCCAGCCCTAATTGTTCTAAATCAAAACTGTAGAGCCTTCAGATGGGAAGATGATAGTAGGAACTCCCAAGAAAACAGCAAACTTCCACAAGTTTATCTTCTTTCCAGGTTTGTGTTTTTTTCCAACCAAGGCTCCGGATTAGTCAGCTTACATCATTAAGCCAGACTCAGTCGGTGTGGAAGGTCAGCGGGCTGTTTTATGAATATGATCTAATCCAAGCATATCACTATTAGTCAGTGCTTGTGTCTGTTTTCCATCAGATGCGTTTCTCGGAGAGTGCAGTTAATGGGCCCAGGCTGCTTCCCTGAGGCCCACTTGGTTTTCCATGCCTGGTATTTTGGAGCATATTGAGTTATTTTGCATATAGGCCATTAAGCACTGTTTGCTGGTATCATTTCCATTGATTAGGTTTCCTTTGCCTTTGTTTACACAGAAACTTGGGTCACCGTTGTTAGGGAACTGTCAGCTGCCCGTGTCTTATTGAGTTCACTTGCTCCTTGAGCACTGTAGCTTTCCTGGTGCACCTGGCAGGCAGCCTGCTCATGTGCTGAGGAGTACGACGGGGAGTGAGGCCACCCACCTTTGCTCTGTCGTTTTGAGATATGGTGCCTTTGTACACACGAACTCACTCACTAGATCTCGAGTTCACACACGTGCAGAGTTCATCTTGCCCTTAGTAAAGACTCCTGCTTTGTGGACCGCAGAGAAACATCACAAGTCTCATTGTCTAAGCTCAGACCGTCTTCTCAAGCCTGCGTGGGCAACATCTGCTCACTGCCAGGCGAGGTTCTAGAGCTGGGGCCACAGTGCTGCATGAGAAAGCCAGAGCCCCTGCTGCTCCTGGGGCCCAGCTCACACATGCTGCTGCTGCAGCCTCCTCTTGAGTTCTCCTTCCAGCCCGCTGATTGGCACACACCTACAGGATATAGGATCGTCTTTGGTATAATCCTGCCCTTTTGTTCTTCACAGTAATTTTATTTGTTGCTAAGTATTTATGTAAGTCTTAAGTTATAGTTTCTTTACATACATATATTCACCACCACCACCCCTTCTGAAAAAAAATGGGGGTGTTGTTTATAGATCAGAGCTTAAAATTCCCAACGTATGCTTTCTGGCTAGTTAGTTTTACTACAAGCACTTTCCACTACTAAACATAAACAGTGTTCTGTTGCAAAAAAGGACTTTGACTGTAGCTCGGCGCAGAGGCTCTGGGTTCAATCCCCAGTGTCTCAAAAACAAACAACAAACAAAACCCTAGTTCTCAGTCCTATATTTCAATTATGTTATATGTTAACGCGTGGACACAGAACATACAGCGTTCAGGTTTTTGTTTGTTTTCACATATAGTATGCTTTCTGTGGACAGCTATTTGGAACAAAGTCTGCATGCAGGCTGCTTCGAGGCTGTTTTGATGAACACAAGTGGAGGCACAGGCCATGAAACGCTCAGCACGGTCAAGTCCCCTGCTTGTCTGCCAGCAGCAGGGAGTCTGCACTGTAGCTATGGAAGCTGATTTGATGAAAATGTAGATCTAATAAGTAGGAAAATTTGTTTGAGGTCTTAAAACAAAGTTGGCTGAGGAAATGAGCTTGGGAAGAAACATAAACATGTCAGTACCACAGCCCGTTGGCTCTAGTACGTTTTGGCTTCTGGCCTGGTCTTAACCATGATTGAATTTGATGCAATTTTTGTGTATCTTCTCAATTCTGACTTTTGTTGAAGATGGGGAAATTGAATGTTAACATACTTGAAATTGTAATCCCACATTAATGAATACAGCTTAGAAGTTGCATTCTTAGGTAAACAGGATGCAAGTTTAAACTTCTGAAAAGATCCCTTCAGGTTTCATGCCAGATTCCAAAGATCTGGGGTTTGGCAAATATAACTAAACTCAAAGTGCAGAAACCTTTTGTTGACAGCTGTGGAAACATTTCTTAGGATAGGCATCTTTATCTTACTGTAAACAGTCCTTTTTCTGAAGGGTGGAGGGAAATAGTTCTTGTAAATCTTTGTCAACTTTTCCTTCTAAACTCTGAGAACGTGACGCATGATTCATACAACCTAAAGTAAAAGTGTAAATTATAAAGCATAAAGTAGGTCAGTTGTCTGTGCGGGATTTGTAGGAGTCTGTACCCCGAGACCATATCTCAGAATGCCACTAGAGATTGTGATTTTCGTGTCTGTCTGTCAGCAAGACATTTGAGGTATGTCAAAGGTCATGGGCGGGAACCCTGGACTCTCCTCTCAGCCTTGACCTATCCAGTGCCTGAAGTCACAGTTTCTCATCCGATGCAGCCAGAAGTCATGAGATTCCCTGCCCTTCGTGCAAGTACGCAGTTTGGAGACAAAAGAATTCGTTTTAAGCTACTTGCAAAGAGGAATAGTCTTTTTTTCCTTTTTTCCTTTTTTCTTTTTTTTTAATTTGAACCCTCCACCCATGCAGCAGCTGTTTGTTTTGCAGTCTGGCACCTCGAGCAGATCTTTGTAGCTGCCGTTTTTGAGAACTGCCCCAGTCCCACAGGCTGTATTCCTCACAGTTCCTCCCTGCGCTGGGCGGGGTGGGGGACGGGGGGCATGTCTGTTTCCCAAGCAGCAGTGCCCCTCTGATTCGTGGCGTTGGTGGTCAGCTTCATGCATACATCACCGAGAGGTTAAACACTGCTCTCCTTCAAGGTGTCGATTCTTTTTTCACTGTTCTCTGGTCCAGGTCTATCCACTCTAGGTCATTCATTTTGATTTTAGAGTAAACTCCCATTTCGTTCAGTGGTACTAAGGTACCGTACTTGGGGGCGTAGGCGGCCTGTTTGATCTCGCTCTCCCATTCAGCCCGTCTCTCCTGTGTAGTTCACATCAGGGGTTGAGGAAGAGCACCGTATCTATATCTGGCCAGTGCCAAACTATCCTGTCTTGAGACCAAGGTAGAGCTTACCAAATATACCTCTGCAAACTTTTTATTTTACGCTTTTGGGGTAGATCAGGAAAGCTTTTCTGTACTTTTTGTCCCAAACCCAGTTGTACTTTTTCAAACCACATCATGTCCCTGTCTGCAAAGATTAGACTGGTTCTTTTCCCAGCTAGCTTTAATTCTATACAGAAGAACAAACTGGAAAAGGAACTACAAAAGCCATTTGGCAGGCTGCTATTTCCTCTGTCGGTTACCATGGAAACAGTGATGGCTGAGTGGGGGGGTTATTAGATAATAGCAGGAAGTTTGTGATGCGCGCTGGAGGTTTAGATGCCAAAAGCCTTGTTTTTCTACCAAATTACCCTGAATGAGCTCTTTTCTTTATCAGCTGAATCGTGCAAGTGTTGGGGGCTTCTTTACACTGCCGGCTGAATGAGCTGAGGCAACAGCCGAGGCAAGTCGGGTCTTTCTCTAACCACTCCTCTCCCAAGTCCCTTCCAAAGGATGGGACTCTGTTCATCTCACTAGGAGGAGATGGTTGTATGAGCAGGTCTAATGGTAGAGTGCTTAGTGAATGGGAGTCCTGGCGCATCCTTCGCTAAATTTTTTTTTTAACCCACTGCTGGGTAGAGTGGAATATGATAAAAGGGATTATTATGTATACAATGTACCAATGCATGTTCTTGGTAAAAAAAAAAAATAAAATAAAAAGCCAGCATGGTCATAAATATTAATATTTTTTTCCAGGACTTCAGAAAAAAATGAGGATTTTGATATCCAGAACACCATGGTACAGGGGTTGGGGATTTAGCTCAGCAGTAGAGCGTTTGCCTAGCAAGTGCCAGACCCTGAGTTCGATCCCCAGCACCCCCTCAAAACACCACCCTGGTACTGAATGGCTTGACTTTGGCAGCTGGCTGAGTTTGAACCGAGTAGCATTTCAGGGTAGTGACTGAGCCCCGCTGCTGTGATAGCGGTCATCTGTCCGTCAGGCATCCATCCGTCTTCTGATTGTGACATCCGTTCTGAGAAGTCACAAGAAATATCTGAACGAAATTGTTGATAACTGTGGTCTTTTTAAACGTTCCCTACTGAGATTGAGACGGTCAGGTTTCGTTGCCTGTTTCTGCCCCCAAGCTCGATAGAAAGCACTTCTCTCCCTCCTTTATACTTACTTCTTTTTTTTTTTTTTTGTAAATGGAAATAATTGGTAGTTCATGGGAGTAATCAAATATTCCTATGAACATTGTTGCAGCGATCAGTGAGTTTTAAGTTGTTATAAATGGTAGATGCCATGGTGACTTATCAGAAATTGGAAAAGGAAAGGAAGAGCAGTACAGCTGGACTCTAGGTTTCTCTCAGCTGAGAGAGGAGAGTAAAGGAGTCGTGTGTTTGCAGAAGTGGAAGAAGCCCCACCATGGAGCCTGGGGAGGCAGCGTGAGGAGCAGAGCGGGTGGTAAGACTGGGAAGGAGAGTGGGGCCGGGTCAGCAGAGACTCAGGAGCCTCAGCAAGGGGCAGATTGGAAGTGCAGCAGGAAGCCACCGAGTGTGTCAAGCAGAAGAGTGATGCGGCCAGATTGGCAGTGTGAAGAGATCGCTTTGCCCCTGCGCAGAGCCTGGACTGGAAAGGAGCAAGAGCAGAAGCAAGAGGCCAATTTGGAGATTGGGGAAGAGCAGCAGGACAGACTGCAGGCTCGAGCCCGAGGAGCGGGGATTTCTAAGGAGGCACGAGGTAACGGTCTGCGAGCGTTAAAGAGGGACAAGGAGCATATGCATTACCTGCCTCTGCCATCCAGTGGGGTGAGAGATGTGATCGCTGTGATTGCTGTGACATGGGAGCATTTTGAGGAAAGTGCCGTCTTCTGGGGACAGCCAGGGTTCACTTAGGACAAGGAGGAAGGACGAGCCTTCCGAACTCTGGTGATTAAAGGGACAGGTGAGCTCACTCCTGTGTGAGTGGGACACCGGGAGGGTGCTGCAGGGAGAGCTGGATCCGTGTCCCGTCAGCCGTCTGGGAATGAGCAGCCTCGTGTTGGCGATGGGCTGTTGGCGATGGGCGGTGCCGCTCGCACCTCTGCTGTGGCCGAGGTCAGCTGGGCGTCAGGCACAGCGGAATTTGTTTTCACAAGCTCTGAGAGGATGCAGGTTGAAGCTCTTGGAGGTAGCGCTTCGTTCAAGCTCATTTCTTGGAGATAACTGTCACCAAGAAAGCAGTGCTACTCGCGGTAACTCTTTGATTTGAAACACACAGCCGGGATGGGTTTGTTTTTGTTTAAATTCAGTAATTTCTCACCCCATCCTGCCCCTAATTCTGTATCGGTAGTAACTCTGAACAGTGAACACCTCACTGTTGGGGATTTAGCTCAGGGGTAGACTGCTCACCTGGCAAGTGCAAAGCCCTGAGTTCGATCCCCAGCACCCCACCAAAAAAAACCAAACCATCACGGTACTGAATGGCTTAGCTTTGGCAGCTGACTAAGCTTGAGTCCTGCTGCAGCATTTCATAGAGTAGCGCTTGAGCCTTTCACGAGTGATTTACCTTTCAGTGTGTCCAGTTGAGAGGAAAGCAGGAGGAGCATCCCTGCTAGTTTGGGCTGAAATGCTGCACTTTTGATGTCTGCAGAGAGCTCTCCTATAGCCAGAGCAGGCCTCGGACCTGTTCTGCGAGCGAGAGGCACCGCGAGTTCTTGTGTTATCAGGCGGTACGGTGGTGCGTGCCTGTGATCCCAGGACTCTGAGAGGCTGAGGCAGGAACATTGCAATTTTGAGGCCAGCTTGGGCAACTTAGCGACTTAGCAAGACCTGGTCTCAAAAATGAAAAGTGAAAAAGGGCTGCGGATGGAGTTCAGTGCAGAGGCCCCGGGTTCAATCTCAGTACTGCGAAAAACAACACAGTCCAAGGTGTCCCTGGCAGAGGGTGGCTGATGGCCCACAGTCCTCTCTGCTTCCTTTTTTCCTTCCCCTCGCCGGAATGCTCTAAGCCTGCGGAACAACAGAAATCAAGACGGAGTTTAGTACAGACCCGAAGGTCTGTGTGTGACAAGTGGATTTAAAGTGGTTTGGAACCAGTAACCTCAGTGGTTTCAAGCTAACCCCTTACTATGCTTTTCCAGCTAACCCCTTACTTTAAAGATCTTATTTCAGAAACGGCTGCTTCTGTTTTCAAAGTAACGTATTTCAGATCAGTGCCGAGGGTGTAGTCATTTAGATGTGGGTTGAGTCAGCAGAGTAGCTCTTCGGAAATGACTTCGTGGGATCCTGGCTTTATTCTCACCATCATTTCCATAACTGGTACGTTTTGTTATGTCAGCTTTTACAAATATCTCACCATTATGAACAGAAGATGCAGCTGTGTTCTTGTGTCAGTGTTGCAGGCATGACTTTGGAGCCTGCATACGTGTGCGGGCTTCGCTGATTTGTGAAGCAGTCTTGAACCCAGCTAGGTTTTCAGGGCAACACCACAGTGTGGGGAAACAAGCTGAACAGAAATGCTGTTGTCGTGACAAAAGGGGCACCATTGGCATAGCCGTAAGTGGGGAGATAGAGCAAGTAAAGAGACAGCTCTCAGGAAGTAAATGGCTGCGTTAGGTTTTCAGATATGATTTCAGCCTGCAAAAAAGCCTTGACAGTCTTGTCAGATTCCTTCCCCATTTACCTGCTCCTTGGAGCAGAGAGGGACGGAGATCGCTGTTGCATCTGCTACCATGTTGAGAAGACCTGCTTGACTCTAGATACTCTGTCCTCTTGGTTTTGTTGTTGCTTTTGTAGCCCAGATTTGGGGCTGAAGGTGTAGCTCAGTGGTAGAGTACGTGCTTAGTGTATGCAAGGCCCTGAGTTCAATCTGCAGCACCACCAAAACAAACAAACAAAAAAGATTCCAAAATAAGTTGTCTGTCCCACAGTCTCCCTTTCCTCACTGTTTAACTCTGTCTGAAAACACTTGCTCTCTAGCTCTTTCCCTCTACTCTGCTAAGACTACATTGGTGCCATTGGCCTAGAATCAACACTCTGCCTTTCTTCTGTTATCATCTCTTCCCTTTCTTGAAATATTGGTCACCAGTGTCTGTCTCCCCTGGTGCGAATCTAGACCATTGATTAGCTGCCTTTTCTTTGTCCTGTTGGCCTCTGAAATACTGTCTTGTTTTAGTTCTTTCCATACTTTACTCATTGATATTTCTCTGTTTCCTGTGAGATTTTTTCCTTTACATTTAACCCCTTAAATCTGAAGTCAGGATTGTCTATGATTTTTCTGCCTTGTTTTTGAGGCAATTATAAACTGGCCGTAGACTGTAAGCACCATATGGTCAGGGTCTCCTTCTGTCTTGTTTCTCATCATGTCCCCAGCATTTAGCACCAAGGGTGTGTGCTTTGGTTGAATAAGCAAATAAACAGGATTTTATTATAGCTTTAAACATTCTTTTGGTGGGGTGACTTCTAAATCTTT
>PVJO010034695.1:0-10680 GCA_004026905.1 Hystrix cristata | reverse complement strand
TTCCATATGGACCTACTTTCATTACCAGAAAGTGCTCTCTGGAAGTTAACATCCACCTGCTCCTGACTCCTCCATTTTCTGGAGCTCGACAAGACTTCTTCCACTTGTGGCCAATTTTGCAGGGATTCTGTCCTCTCAAGTCAGTGTTCCACAATTGTGATTTCTGCTACTGTTATCAGAGAATATGTGGGAAATTTTTTAAAATGTATTCATTTGATTGTACCTCCCTGGGATTTAGTTTTCCTCATCCGTTAAATGAGGATTAGAGATAATGCTCTTTATGTGTCTAGTTCAAAGCCTGGCATGTGAGGCTCTCAGGAAGTGGTCAGTACAGCTGTTATCATCCTGGAATCCTTGTCTTCCCATCGGTGCCTCTCAATTTATCCCACAGTGGTTTCCAAGAAGCGTTCCTTCTTCTCAGCACTGCAGATCTTTGCTAAACTCCATCATGCTAATGTTTACTAACTCTATGTGTCAGGCGCGGCACAGGATTCAGGAAACACAGTAATAAATGAGATAGGATAATTATCCCACAGCCTGTCAGAGCAAAGTAGGGGACACAGCAGGCCAACCTCAGCTCTTGGAAAAACCAGTGTCTCAGGTTAGGAGGGACAGAGGGTCCTGAACTTGCCCTGGTGATTCAAGAGCCAAAAGGCCTGTAATATGCTTCCATTTTTCATCTGCAGTCGTGTTTACATCTGGAAGTGCCTGCCTCTGACATTCTCCACCATCTCCACACACTGTGTACCATGTCCCTGGTGGCCAAGGGACATTCCAAACACTGTGAGAAGGGGAAGTGGACAGAGATACCAAGGGCGATCCTCATGTCCCTCCTCCAGCCACTGATCCTGGATAAAAAGGTAAAAAAAAGAAAAAATTCTCAAAGCACACTATCTTGCTCAAGAGTAACAAAACACTTATTAGCTGGTCAGAGCTTTGCTGCATGCTTTCTCTTTAAATATAGATGAGCAACACTATTTTTCCTGGATTTTGCTCACTCAACTCTAAAGATCTGCCTCCTCAAATCATAATCACTGTATTTTTTAAAGCCCTGTTCTCTCTTCCACCTTGCCCTGAAGACAGAGGCTGTTGTGGTCTCCTACGCTGAGCAGGTTATTTTTCAGAGGACAGGGAGAGTCTGCTTCCCATCCTTCATTGTCCCCCAGGGAATTCAAGTCACAGCACAGAAGTAGAGTTCAATGTTCGATATCTGAAAGAGCTTTGTCAATGTCAAGAGTATGAAAAACATTAATCTGCACCCAGCTGCGGTCATTCATTCATTCAATCAATGTTTACAGAGTGTCGACCAGGTGCCTGGCACAGAGCTGGGTCCTAGGGACACAGTGACAACAACAACAATGAAAGCAACAACAATAGAAGGAGTTGACTCATTGATACTTCCCACATGCCTGGCATTCATTTAATCCTTTAATCTTTACTGCTCTGTGGGAAAGATACTATTATTTTTCACTGTTTAAGCATGAAGAAAATGAACCATAGCAAGATCGCACAGCTAGTAAATGGCAGAGCACGGATGGGGGGGAGAGGGGCTTGGAAGTCGGTTGCAAGCTGATGAACGTGACCATTATGCTTCACCATCTCTCCATGGTGACTGTGACAGACTCTGCCCTCGAGTCGCCCACAGCTGATAAGGGAGACAGACAAGTCAATGGGTGATGACAGTGCAGTGGGACACACGCTGCATGACGTGGACCAGAGGACTTCACAAGGCCGCACTGTCTCAGCAACAATGCTGGAAACTTCAAGTTTCATCCTTCTCTCCAAGGCGCTCTGTCTCAGTGCTCTCAAGATTTAATCTCAACATGGTCTTCTGGGAATCTTGCTGAAATGCGGATTCTGACTCAGAAGGCCTGCAGCGGAGCCAAGAATCTGCATTTCAAACAGCGGCTATAAGGCTGCGGGGTAGCAGATCGAATGTTTCTTGCCCCTAGACCACCATGATGAGCAGAGCTGGCCACCCCACTCCTGATACTAAGCCTGGACAAGAACATCTTTGTAATGATCTCATGGCTGCAGTCACAGCTACAGTACTTCCTGCTCTACCAAGCATGATGGTAGCTGCTTACTAACCTGGCTGATCTCCGACCTGGCTGCTGTGAGCCAGTCACTATTCTAGCTGCTTCACGGGCATTTAGCCCTCACGAGGTAACTAAGGAGGAAACTGAGACCTAGAGATGAGGCAACTTCACAACTTGCCCAAAGCAACTCCAGCCCTAAGTGGCAGAACGGAGAGCTGTGCTCTGCTAGTTTATGAAGCACAGATGCACGGGGCCCTTCGGCCTTCTTGCTCTCACTCTTCACATCAAGAGTTTCAGCATTAGAGCAGTTCCGACGTTTGCATAAGACCACCCAGCCGGCGGGGCAGAGCTGGAACTCAGCCCAAGCACAGCCCAGTGCCCAGCCCATTCTTGTCACTGCTCTACAACAAAACAGGAATTTGAGTTTCGGCTCAGGCTCCCAAGAGGTTGGTTTGGGGGCTGTATTAGGATCATTTTATGGTCCCACAAAAACATTGATGAAACCACTGAGGATTTAGGCCACTCTCAGGGCCTCAAGCTCTTAACAGGGTTCATATCCTCTTTGCCTTTGACCTTTTCCATTTCAAACACATTAAGAGAATTTTCCTATGTCATTTTCCTTCATCCTTTCTAGGGAAGAAAGAGGCAATCATTTTTAAAAATATCACCCTGCTGCAGACTTCAGGGGAAACTGAGTCCCCATTGAGGCTTGCTGGCCTGAGACTCAGGGGACTGAAAGGGAGTGAGTGGCAGTAGGCTGTGATGCTGAGATGGTCCTTCCAGTCACCCCCCACTCACCTGGGCCCCTGCTGTGACCCCCCCAAGCCTAGAGCCCCCTGCCCAGCCTTTGCTCCTTTCAGCCTCTTGGAATGACATTACTCAATCTTCCCTCCTAGTCCTCCTCCTGCCCCCTCCTTCTTCTCTCCTTCCTGCTCCCCCTCCTCCTCTTTCTCCCTCCTCCTTTTCTTCCCTCTTCTCCTCCTCCTCACACCTCCACCAAATTGATGGAGGGCCAACCACTGGGTCTTGCCATCAGCACTGCTGTCAGAATGTCGATTGCTAATAAAAAGCAGTACAACTGTTGATTGGGAATAAGAAATAAAAATAAAGCACTCAAGCTGACCAGCTACTGTGCCGGGCCATGTTTCAAGACTGTCATCTCAAAGCCAGGGAAACAGGGAAAACTGCTGCCAGCTCAGTCCGACTCCCACGCTGCCCACTCCGCCACCCAAATCAGCATCTATCACCACCTTTCAAATCATTCTGCTCCCGTACCAGCCCCCACTCCTGCCCAGAGCTGCCTAAATCCACCCTCATCCGAGTGTATGCTAAGCAGGTCGGACCTGTCGCCGTCACTCTGCCTCCATATGGAAGCATGTGTGTCTGTCCACAGAGATGGGGAAGGGGACAAAATACAGCAACCTGAGCCCAAGCAATGCACAGTCGAGCCCTAGGGATGTCCCAGGAACAGCGGCAGGGTGTGCTGGTACCCAGGCAGCACTGAGGTCAGTGCATGCCCAGAAAGCACTTGACACAATCACGGCCTTCGGCAAGGCCAGCCTCAATCCTCTCGGGGTTTCGAGAACTATGAAAGTCCCTGGAAACTTATTTCAAGGGGACTCAAAGCTGAAGCCTCACTGTATGTTGGGGTGGTGGCAGGTAGGGGATGTCAACTATTGAGAGGACGTTTGGGGGACTCTGGAGACATTTCCAGGCTCTGGGTCACCTCTGGACCTCTGACTGACACTTTGAAGCTGACTTAAGAGTGATAAGAACCATCAAGCCCCCAACTTCTCACCCGGTACTCTCAGCTCTGACTGCTCTGGGATCTCGGAGAGAGATGGGAATTGCGCCTTTGGGTGAGAGAACCAGTGGCCTCAGCTATAAGGAAGGTTGGAGGTCAGAGGTAGAGACACAGAGGAATGAGGGGAAAGACATCCCTTCCCTCAAGCCGCCCCTTCCTATTTGGTTTGTAAGACCTTTATAAGTTTTTCATGGGTTTGCTGTCTCCCATTTGGGTGAAATGTTATCATCAGTGTTTTCCAGATCTTTTCTTTAGAGATTTTATTATATCCTTGGTGATATATAATATTCACTCCTACTACAAATATGAGATTCTAAACAAAAATCCCAAGATTTTTTTTCTCTGATTGGACCAATCTGGGTCACAGGGCGATCCCCGAACCTATAACTACAGATGGAAAAATGTGATATGCAAATGTGAATAAGATATGATAGTTTCAGCCAATCCAGACCCACTCCTGATCTCGGAGTAGTTTAAATCATACCCATATGGACAAATGGGGAATTAGATCCTTTTTTGAAGAAGTAATGGAGAAATAGATGCTCCAGAGGCATGCAGCAATGGCTACTAAAGGTGCCGGAGATTGAGTAGCAAGGATTGTACGCTTTATGCAATCTTTCATTGAATTAGCAGATTCCAAATAGACTTTAGAGATAATTTGGCCCTATGATTCTCACCGAGTCAGCATTCCATTTGGAGGACTGTGTCAGAATCTCCAAAGGGCAGTGTGAGATTTCCATATGTAACAAACAGGGGCAGTAGTTTTTTAAAGATTGGGAAACACTGCCCAATTACCACATGAATAACCTCCCAAAACGCTGACACAACAGTCTAACCTGGTATCAAAGGATCTGAGCCTTTGAGGCTAGACAGGTTTGAGTTCAAGTCCTACTTGGACTTCTTAACCTTGGACTACTTCCCAGTCTCGGGGGACTCCTCTGTGAAAATGGAGATGCCGACAGAATCCCCATCCGGAGGTTGCTGTGACGATGGAATAAGGCAAGGTGCAAAGTGCTTTGATGTGTGCCTTGAACGCAGGAGGTGCTCCCCAGCTGGTAGCTCTCAGATTGTCCTCAGGCGTAGAGCACCTTATCACCTGTGACTCGGGAAGAAAGGTTGAGGGCATCAGCACTGCAAAAGACCCTCATTTTATAGAAAAGAAGACTGCAGCCCGAATTGGAGAATAAGGTCCCACATTGGAGAATGGTTGAGGCAGAACAAAAACATTTTCCAGTTCAAAACGTGCCTTCTGATCATTGGTTCAAAGCTCACAACTCCTGTCAGGCTGCATCCTGTTGCTTGGTCACATCCACGCCTCCTCTCCACACTGCACAAGCCAGCATTTTATGTGGAGTAAAGCTGGGATCCGCAGCCCTTCTTGAGACCCTCTGTGGTTGGAGATGGAGAGATGGAACTTCAGACTTATCAAAGATCTTTCCAGAAAATGAACTTCAAAGAATCCAGCATCTGAGCACCTTCTGTTTGTGCTCCTCAGCCAGGTTCTGTTGCCGACTGTCATTATCGATGTAAGTAGGAGGAAAACTATTCAAGTATCCCTCAGCTTCTTAAAGCCACTGCCACGGAAGCAACAGCACAGAAGAACTGGTTATCCCTGTGTTGGCCAAATAGCTCCATTTGAGTGATCCCATAACTAAGCGATGGGGCTCCTGTAATGAGCATCTCTCTGCAGGTATCATTCTGATTGGGCTTTGGGGCATATGGAAAGTGTACATTCGAGGGCATCAGTCTACATCTGTCTTTGCCTCTCCACCACAAGTGTGTGTATACACAAACACATGCCCACACAGCTTCCCTGCATATTTCTGTTCAAAGTGAGCCACACAACCTGGCCAATGACAATATTTCCCTGCTATACCACCCCCAGGTAATAGATTGTATTCAGTTAAGTATTCACAAATATGCTGTCATGTCCATATGTTAATTTCCTTCAGGGGACCCCCAACAACTATTGAAGTTTCCCAGGATTCATGATCAACATTCAATCAGTGAACACTTTCTGAGGATGCAACATCATGGCGAATGTGTTTATTTATTTACTTGTCTATTATATATGCAATTACTGCACCAGCATGTAATGTGCTAGTGTGTTGTAGAAATTTTGCATGAATAGAACATTTTTTTATGAATAGAACATTTTAAAGGGGAAAAGACAAAGGTGAAAATTATAAAATATATTTTATACATAAAAATTTTCAGCCATTAACTGAAAGAATGAGGGCAGTGTAATTGTTCATTGTAAATGCTTCATTACTTTCAAAAATCTTAGGTTAGCAGTTTTTGATATAATCTTTTGAAGGTCACATTGAAAGTATGTTTATTTTGTCCATGGTTTTTGGAGTTTGACAGGTTATGAGGTGTCCCAAAGAGAAGGAGATCAAAAACAAAGATGTACGTTATTGGTCTCACTTTCTACACATCAGACTCATTTTTCATTCCCATTTACCGACTTAAAAAGGATGTTGTGGACATTTGCCTAGTAGATTTCCATTTTCCACACATTGATGAGTTGCTTTTACAAACAAATCAGAAGGTGTAGAATTTTAATATTTTGAACAAACATGTTTGTAATCCTCCGGAATTTTTTTATTTAGAAGATTGTTTAACACTTTAGAAAATTCTGTTTCCATGTCTTCACAGAACACAAATATGATAGATTTTATAAATGACACACTGACATTATTTTAGGCAATAACATCACATAATGGTGGAAATACTTCAAATGTCCATTTTTAAACGTGCTTTCTTTCAAGGAAACCTCTTAAAAGCAGTTTCTGCTTCACTGTTTGTTAAAAATGTCACCCTTACCTCGAAAGGGCAGATTACAGATGTTTACTTTTTTGAAACTATCTAATAGCAATGGCTACTTGTCATCACTGTAAAGGTCAGAAAATTTGGAAAACGGTTCTTTTGTAAAAGAAAATTGTACTTCTCATCGTTAAGTTCAATAAGCTAGCCAAAGACCCTTTGGGTGCCACAAGATCACTGCTTTTCTTATCACGAAATAGCCAGAGATTCTACCACTCAAAACGTTATCCTCTGCCAGGCCATGTAAACTGCTATGTGGCTCATGAGGCAAAATCAAGGAGGCATCTTTGCAGCCTTCAGGTGGGGTGGGATGCCCACTCTTTTTCCAGAAGACTTCATATATTCTAAGAAACACACACTGTTTGACCTGTGGATAACTGGGGGTAGCAGTGTCACTTTGCTTAAAAGCTAGTAAAGCTTAATTTCTTTGTCATTTTCAAAAAAAAACCAAACACGGCATCTGTTCTTTTCTTCGTACACTCCAGTGGCCATGTGGTACTTTGGAGAAGCAGGAATGGAGTCCTCCATGCCCCCTCTTCCTTTCCTAGTCAAAGCTCCATACACAATCAAAATAACTGACATTTATTGAACGCTTGCTATGTACCACCACTGTTCTACATCCTTTGTATGTATTCACTCTCTTGAGCTACCCCTGGAATAAGTGCTATTATTATCTCCTTTTCACAGCTGAGGAACTAAAGTACAAGGGATTTAGCAACTAACTGAAATTTGAAAGATTAGTAATTGGCGGAGGCAGGATTCAAACCCAGGGAGCTTGGTCCTGCAGTCTACACTGAAGTGCTGTGCTATGGTTGATCCTCTCTAGTAGGAGCATGCAAAGTTCCACACATACGCCATAGTCCTTATTCTTTCAGGATGTTGCAGATAAATATTCTTTTTCTCTAGACCATTCATTGAAGGTTAAGTTTTAATGCTACTGGAAGAACCTCCAAGCCCCCTCTCTGGTCCTGCTGGAGGATGAGGTGACACTTTGTTCACTTGCAGTACTACCTGGCCCCCTGTGACAGCCCTTTCTCTGAAAACTGCTCCAAGAATACTTGAGTCAAAGCAAATCAATCAGACCTTTTCTCTTCCATTTGGATTTTACAAAGCGACACAAAGGCTGAGTGGGACAGAGCTGGGGGCAAGGAGGAGGGTGTCACTGGAAGAGGATCA
Source organism: Hystrix cristata (assembly GCA_004026905.1). Taxonomy (NCBI): domain Eukaryota; kingdom Metazoa; phylum Chordata; class Mammalia; order Rodentia; family Hystricidae; genus Hystrix; species Hystrix cristata. The sequence goes on along the minus strand of PVJO010034695.1, from coordinate 2,835 downwards.
ATAAAGTGCAGCTTTCCACAGAGTGTTTGAATACCCAGAGTCATTCTACCCCTGTTGAAAAAGATCTTTGACTTCCAAAAGAAATCCCAGCATCTTTTGCTGAATTTCTCCAGAATCCATTTTCATTTACTTAAATGAATAAAGCAAACTTATCCAAGCTGCTGAGCTCCTGGAGCAATTTCCTCACCCTCCATCAAGGCGTCTATCAGTATGCAGTGTGGCCATTTGTTTGCAACAGACTGTAGGTGCCCTGCGTGTACAGACTGCTTTCCCACCTTCAGATTTCCAGTGCCTCACCCCACCCCACGTGCGCCCCGGAACAGGTGTCAGCAAGTGCAGGCTGAGCACCTACCCGGATGGGCGTGCTCCCCGGAGGGCAGATACCCTCCGGTGCCTCCCTCGGTTGTAATCCATTCTCTGTATGCTGAGGTTCACAGTCAGAGCCATGCAAATACTATCTCTAAAAGGAAAATCCAGGTTGGAATCATTAAAAGCATTTAAAAATGACCTTTTCTTGCTGAAAGAGTAATCCATTAATAATGCATCTTGTACTATAGAGATAATGGGAGCCTCCCACAGGAAATTAAAGAATTCTGAGAATTTAGGGTCAATATTCCTTCTCCAAAAACTGCTTTATCCCCCCGGGGTGCAAACAGCAGGGAGAATCAGCCCTCCTGGGGTTGGCAGAAGGAGCATCAGACTTATGGAAGGGCTTGAGTCAGGGAAGAGGTACAATCCATGAGACTTCACTTAACCATCTTCCCGGAGGCAACGCTGTAGGCAGCTCCAGCCTGTCCACTTCTGTTCTGACCAGCAGCCAGGAATTTTCTGGTCTTTTGCCATGGGCATTGCTGCCAATTATTGGCAAAAGCAGGGGTTTAGGGTGGAGGGTAGAGCTGGCATTGGAGTTGGGGTCGTAGCTACGTGGGACATAACAGATACACAAACCTCAGACACAGCTAAGTTCTTAACTCTCTCCCAACAACTGAGGGAGGCTCCATCATTCCTGACTGAAAATCCTAATTCATAGAATCACCGAGTTCCTGAGTTGGAAAGACCTTAAAGGTCATCATTGCTTGAGGTCCTTTTGTGACAGAAGATTTACTACCTCCCAAGGCTGGCCACTCCATCTTGGGGAGCTCTGACAGGTGGAGCGATCTTCCTCACGCTGAACCCTGACCGAGTTTCTCATTGCACTGGGGCCACCATTCTAATCAGAGCAGTTTGGGTGGCAAGGAAGAGAACTCCGTGCCAGCTAAGGACAATAAGAGGGAACAACACCTATAGAGAATGTAAAAACAATAATAAAACTGACTAAAAATTGGTCTGCTTCTTATTATCACCATTCACAGGTGATTCCGAACAATGTTAGTGGTAAAATATTACCCTTTCACAAAAGCTCTTGTTGGTCAAACTCTAAATAATTATTACAGTTACTGTCGAATTTTAATAATGATGAATATGGAATAAGCTTTCGTTGAGCACATTTTTATTACCTATCCTTTAATGACATTGTATTCTAGATGGGCACTAATTTGGAAAATTCCCAGTTATACTGTTGGCCCCCAGCACATGCAAACTCAGCTATACGTGTTCATTTCAAAAGTAAATTCTTAAGGTTTGCACCAATTCCAGCTTGATTTGAGCACATTTTATGTCTCCAAGTCCTGCAGTACTACGTTCTCTGAATTTAGGAACTTTATATGTCCCACAATGGTAAAGACCAGAAAAATTCAGAAAATGAGCAACTTCAATTCTGACACTTACTACAAACACTTGGAGGTTTTGTTTTTAAAATTTAAAACAGTAAAACAGAAACTACAAAGTGCAATATTTTCTGTTAAGTGTAACTTTTAGGTTATTTGCTTTGAATTCAAAGAATATCTTTAAAACTGAAATTCATCATTCTTTTTCAATTATTTTTGAACTGAAGAATTAATCAGGAGAATGTGCTGTTATTAGTTATCACTGTAACGTACTATAGATTGGTTTTCCCTTTTCTCAAAACCTGCAGTATCATAACAAAATATTAATCCATTTATCTTTTTCCTGTCTATTCTGTAATATTTGCATATATTTTACTGGTGTGACTATATATATAAAGAAAATTTTTTGCTGTCTGCTTTTCCTTTGTGATCATGGTTACTATTTATTTTACTTTGTGTTTATTTCTTAAATTAATCCTGTACATATAGAGGAGTTGTTGAAAGTGATTCTCTCAGTATGTTAAATATAGCAGGAACTTCACTGGTTATGGTCCTCTTCCTTGAGCCTGCCCCAGTGTTTGAAAATCCCCACCACATTCCCCCAAGACTCTTCCAAGTTGATCATCCAGTCCTCCCAAACATCCTTCTTAAAATGGTCCTGAGTCTTTCTGCCGTCCTCACTATAATGGGTATCAGAGGTCAACTTGAGCAGTGAAGGTCCAGAATATGATATCTAGGATGCAGGAGACCTTAACATGGGGAAAAGAGCAAAAACTGAGTTGAACCAGGGGTTCCTCTGTGCCATCTCAGTGAAGGAACAAAAATTCCCAAGTCTCAAAGAAAGTGTCGCTCATGAGCCTCTACCTGCAGACAGTTAAGTGTCTGATGCAAGTCCCTGAAAAGCCTCATGTGGTCATAGGTTAGGCTTTTCAGAGGTGGCTGGATCTAGAGTGTGTGATGCTGGGATTAAGGGTGTGTGATTATTAAATTAGTCCACTGATTGGTTTGGCACAGTTCTGAGTGTGGATAATGTAAAGGCCCAACCTGGGTGTGGGTGCTACCTGCCCTGAGGGCGTGTATTTTGGATCGAAAATAAGGCACAAAAAGAGGGCTGCTGCCACTGCTTGCT
>PVJO010034694.1:0-10684 GCA_004026905.1 Hystrix cristata | reverse complement strand
ACTGATGAAGTGTTTTTAATGGATCCTCGCTCAGTATTGTGTGCTGCAAGGCTGCTGATCCTTCCTTAAAAGAAAAGTCAGCGTCTCGAAGTTTATATACTGAAACCAAGGCGTGCAGTACAAAATAACGTCAATTTATAGGCAGGCAACATTCTTATGTAATGGATCTCGACCTACCGTGGAATCCTATTACTGATAGGGATATAATCTTAATTTTAACTCTTCATGATAGAGTGCTCATACAATCGTTAATATATGGTCAGTTAATGTGGTGGATATAAAATGGCTAGTCATTTTCAGGTAAATGTCAACTATTTGGTGTTACTATTCTGAATGTTTGGGAGGGTTTCTCTCCTCCCTTGCTTTTTTTTTTTTTTCTTCAGTTTGGAATCTGGACTTAAAGATAATTAATGTGATATCACACATTAATTATTTAAATAAAACTCTTTTTGCCTTGTAACTGAGTTTTCTCCAGTTCCCGTTACAATTCTTCATATTCTAATGCTGTTCTCTTCTGCTGTGGTATCTCCTGCTGAGACCAAGACTGGTGCAAATCGTGGTGTGTCCTCTCTAATCTCTCAGTCTTCTCTCACTCACTCTCGCCCTAGATGCGCTTCCCATTTTCTCAGTCTCACCACATCTACCTGCACTGTCTGCACATTAGCTTTCATTGCTGCTAAACTTCTCCTCCACCTCACCTTGGCCATGTAGATCACGTCTTCACGGCTTTCAGTTCTATGCTAGAGTTTCATCCAGTCCTTCCCTGAGAAACCCTCCTTCGGAAACTTCTCAGTGGGCAGACCCACTCCAAAATCTTTCTGTCTCTCTGCTAAGAAGAAACCGTTCCGGCCAGAATGGTGGCAGGAGGTAGTGTGCAGTAACAGTGTATTCTCAATCAGCCCAGAGTTCTTTTGCTAGATTCATATGGAAATTGTGAATCGACAAAGTGCAGCTCTGTTAGCGGTCCCGATGACATAGACTAATGCTGGGTGCCAACAGTTGATACAGGCAGCTGCTGGGCACTGTTGCTGCCAGCCATCACTGTTAGGTGCCAGCCTGTGCCAGACACCGTTGGCCACCTCTGGCGGGTGCTGGTCTCTGCTGCTGGTCTTCATTGGCTGCCGATCTCTGGAGCTCTTTGGTGTTAATAGCTCTGAGTGTTTATTGTTCTATATTTTAAAAAGACCTCTACATCCTCACTACTTGGGAATCCTGAGTAGATTTATTTACAGGGCTTTTGTAGCCCACGGTACCTGAAAAATAAATAACAAGGAGGTTCCCAGGCACACCAGAGCAAGTGTTTATTGTGACAGGATGTTGCTGTGGCCCAGGGTGTGGGGGTCACTCTGCAGGAGCCAGCCCTCCTAGAGTGAGCTCCAGTAGTGGCTGGGGAGGGCTGATTATATAGCAGCTACAAGGCTGTGTCAGTGCCAGAGAATCTTCCAGAAGGCTACCCGTGATTGTTGGGTATGTTACAAAAGGACCCAGACTTCTCCCTCCCTGCTCTTAGCCACACCAGGGTGTTCCCTCCCTTCTTCAAAAAGGCAACAGTAGCATCCGAGGGTCAGGTGTGGAAGAGGGCCGCCATGTTGAGAGTCTGCTGCTTGCATGCTGTAGTGGAGTGAAGGAGGGTGGCAGCTAGATGGCCAAGGAGCACCCGGAAGCAAGCTGTCTCAGTCCTTTGAGGGTGGAGCAAAGGGACAAGAGAAGGAGGGCGTGGCCAAGCCACTCCCCCTCCAGTGGGCTGTGGGAAGAATAGGACTCTCAGGCACTTCCTGCCTATCTCATTTACATCAGTATCTGCCCATTGTGCTTTAATCCTGCCCCACCCTGAAGGTGTGTCCCCTGGTGGACGCCAGGCTGCAGGGAAGCCTGCTCCCTTCTGACCTTTGAAGGTTATCCAAACTGGGCTCCAAACCGGAAGGTGGCCCTATGAAAGACACTCTGCTTTGGGTTTCCAAATTCCTCCCTGAAAATTGTGAAAACTTCGAATGTGTTTTTGTCCCCTCTCTCACTTTTTACAAACCACTTCAGTAGCAAACAATCTGCTACCACCATTGTGTGAACAACCACAAAATCAAAAGAATCACCACGAAAACAGCAGTTCAAACACTTTTTTCCTTAAAACTTTGCTTTTGACATTCAAAATCTGTTTTTAGAATATTACATTTCGTCCAATGATACAGGGAAAAAAAGCCACTCAAGAATTCAATTGACTGCTTTATGGTATGTGGTATCAAATCGTCCTCTGAATCAAGCAAGTAAGGGATGAAATAACTGAAGCTAACCAAGATTTAACAGAGTAGTGATTAATACTATTTAAAGGATAATATTTCCCTACTGTATTGTAATAGCTTTATTGAGATATAAGTCATATAACATAAAAGTTCACCTATTAAAATTGAGCTAGTCAATGAATTTCAATATATTCACAGACTTGTGCAATCATCACTATAAGCTAAGTACATTTGTGTCACCACTAATCAATTGTCTTCCTCTGTGGATTTGTCTATTTGGAACACTTAACATAAATGGAATCATAACACGTGGTCTTTTATGACTGGCATCTTTAACATAATCAATGATACTGCAGAATTAATTTTTATCATTTTGTTTTTTTTCTATTTGTCTTACCTATTTGTTGTTCCATTGCCTTTTCTTCCTGTATGGATATGTTCTACTGCATAATTTTGATTCTTTTGTTATTTATTTTACTGTAGTTTTATGTTTTTTTGTTTGTGTTCTTCTTTGAAATTACCATTAAGCTTCTTAAAATTATCTCGCTATGGTTAACACTCACTTACTTTCAACAGTTGATAAAAATTGGTCTCTCATGGATCTCCATTCTCACCCTCTCTCTATCATACTATCATGCAAATTACAGCTTATACATTACAAGACCAACAATTAGGTTTCATAAATATTGCCTTATGCAGTGTCTTTTTAATTAAATAACAAATTAAGAGTTATATATATTTATTTATGTTAAAAGAACAGCACATATTTGTGTTTAAAGAATTTGTGTATATTTATATAAACATATATTTTGTATAGTTTTTAATATACACCTATTCCCATGCACTTTCCTTTTAATTTACAGACTCAAGTTATCATCTAATGGCATTTCAGCCAAAAAATTTCCCTGAATTATTAAATGTATATTCTGTAGCAAAAAAAAAAAAATTTTTTTTCTCAGTATTTGTTGATCTGAGAAAAGCTACGAAAACAATAAATTAACGGTACCAGCCTGGATAAGATGCCTGCTTCGCTCTGGCCCCTCTTCCTAGTCAAAATCCACCTATTACTGCTGCTAAGACAGTATTTCAGTGAACTTGGATTGCCAAGCTTCCATCTGCCTTTTTGACATTCAAGTTTTAAAGATCAGATTTGAAGAACCTAATTAGATAAACGGACCTCACACACTTCTTTGTCTATGCCAGACAGCGAATGGAGGAGAAATCTAGTCTCCTGGGCTTCTACAGCAAATCGTAAGCTGTGAGCTGAGTAAGGTTAGAATTCTCTTTCAGCTGAGACTACATGCAAGAGGAAAAGTAAATGCTCTATCAGAAAACCGGCATGCGCTTGAATAGATACTAGACCCCCAAAGCTATAGGAGTCCATTTTAGAAATTGAAGATATATGAAATGATTGCTAGGACCTGAGTACCTAACTGGAGTTGTAAATTCTGATTTTGAAGGGTTCTTATTGCTTAAAATAATCATTATCGATCTGGTAAATTGGCAGAGTAGATGGGAAAAATAATGCCTGCATGTAAAATAGTATTTAGACACTTTAAAAAATACTTTGCATTATTAATTCTGCACTCCAAACCTATGAGATTAATGACGCTTTGTTAGAGACAGTAAATTACATAACCAAGACCACACATCTGCTTTGAGTCAAAATGACCTGAGCTTCCTTGTTCATACTGGTAATGAAACATTACACAGTGTGGCAGAACAGTACTGCAAATGTTTAATTGTTTTGAAACTTATTGCCGTAAAAGACACATGACCATTAACCCCCCTCAAAGTACTCCCTTCGTTTCACACATTCATATTTCATCCTTCTTGCCACTTTTGAAACAGTTCTCAATGCCCGCTTTTCTGAGCATCCTTCAGTTGTGCAGTTTTGGCTGCCTAGATGTCTCAAATCAATTAAAAATATTTACCTTTTGTGGACATTTTAACTTTGGGGAAGAGACTGAAACCCTCCATGACACCTGCAGTGAATCAGGTGGATGAAGACCCGCTTTGATGTTTTTATTTGACAGAAATTGCCCTACCAGAAATAATGTACGACGCAGAGCATTGTCACGATGGAGGCTGAAGATGTTTGTCCACTCTCAGGCTATTTATTTTCACCAGCATCATTTCTTAAAAACTCAAGCCCTTCTAATATTCAGAGTTTACTGTGGTGTTCCCAGGTACGAGCTGAGAGTACATAATTCCATAGAGGTAAAACAAAACGAAACAAAACAAAACATCACCTTGGCTGACCCGCTACTTTCCCAGGAGGAAACCCGGGTGATTTCCTTTGAGAACTCTGAACTTTGGTCTGTGGTCTCAGGATCGTAACCAGAGACCCCAATTTCATCTGTGATGACATTTCTTAAAAATGTCAAATCTGACCCATGACTTATTGCGCACTTACAAACACACCTCTCAACTGTAGCTCACAACGGAATGACTACACCCAACGAGTTAACACTTGTCACACACTGTTACTAAGGGTCAAATTGCTGCTTCTTGTATTAGTGACCCTTGCATAACACTGAATGGTGCTCAGTGGCAGCATTGACTATATTTTGTGATCGTACGTTGTATATCATATAGATAAACAGTTTTTAAAAAATGGGTATGGCAGAAAAGAATATTGAAAGTGGTAGTGAACGTGTTTTAGGAGCTACAACATAAAACTTTTCCTGTTAAGCCTGACACCCTAATCGATGTGTTTACCTCAATCTAAAATTGGCAGTATTGTAAAATGAAATGTTACACAAAAGTGATTAGATTAAGAACATTTAGGCTATCCAGTCTCCTTTGTTGTAGTCTCACATTATGCCACTTATTTTACTGCCCATTTTGTTTTCTCTGGGATAAACTCTTAAAGTTTATTTTCATTTTCAAAATCCAGAATAATAGAGAAGGGTAAATTTCATTATGTGATTTTTATAGAAATGTTAAGATGCAAAAGGTAAAATTTAGGAATAATTTTGTTTTAGGTAAAAAAAAAAAAAAACAACAAAAATTTCAGATCCACTAAACAGGTATCAAGCACATGCAAGCCAGTGAAAGAAAAGTCATTGTCAGGACAAGGATGATGCAAATAAGTCCCGGATGCAGAGAGCTTGACAGGCTTTAGAAGAAAAGGTTCAAGGAAACTTTCTCAATGACAGTTTGAGTACAGAACTATCAGAGTTTGGTTTTTAAAGAGCTTATTAAAGCAAACAAGAATGAACGTGCCTCATTCATCAAAGTATATTGGTTGGATGGAGGCCCCCCAATCCATAAGTTGCATTTTAACTTCCTAGTAAATCAGTATGTGAACTTATTTGGAAACACAAATCATTTCGGGTGTATCCGTCAAGCTAAACGTAGGTTATAATACTGGTGCAGACAGACCCCTAATCCAGTGTGAGTAGGTCCCTATCAAAGAGGGAAGTCAAAGTCAAAGGATCCATCAAGTGAGACTCCATATGAAGAGGAAGATGGGCACTAGGACCCCCCAGCTAAAGACCACTAGGAAATTGACTGTAGTAGAGAAATGTTCCATTTCTTGGCTCCATACAATGAGGAAATGGCACGCTGTGGGGCTGGGGGTTATTTTAATGTGAGAGTTTTGACAGAAGTTTGAGGAAGGTTTCAGATTGTGTTTAGTGACTTCTGGGGACAGTTCGGTAAATCTGGGGCTTTATCCTGCTGTGTTATCTAGATAGAGGTGTAACAGACCAGGCTCCAGCCGTGGCTGGTAAGGAAGTCACAGGAAGGTGGAAAAGGGCAATGTCGACCATTTCATCACTTAGCATTCCTGATTTTGTCTATGCTGAGACATGAGTACGCAGTGATCATACTTTTAGTCCTTCATGGAAACAGGAGACCTCAGTCGATATGAATGTTCTGTGATATGAATGTTGTGATCAACAGGAGAACCCCACAGTCAGACTGTAGAACTACCTCAGCTCGCCTGACTCCGAGGAGGGGCGATTTCATTCTCTCTAGCTTGAATTTCTCACAAACACGCAGTACTGATAAAAATTTTTTCATTTGTTATATATTTAATCTGATGAAGAAAAGATACATCTCCACATGGATTTTAATATTTTATGGTGTCTTACTTGAGGGAATGTTTTTCCTAATAATGAAAATTCCCAGGAGCAATAAATTATAAATAATGCAAATAGTTAACTTTCATACATTTGAGCTTACCCTCGGGAGGTAATTTGTTTTCTCAGAGTCAAGCCAGGAAATGAATAAACTTTTAAAATTCCTATTCATGACCAGTATTTACATCTATAACCTGTGTTTATTACTATATAATATCTCTATCACCTGTGTTTATTACTATATAATAAAAATACCTACCCCCTGTGCTTATTACTATATAACTTCTAAATATTTTGCATACCAGAAGCTGTGGCCATTTCTGGTGCTTTCTGTCTCAGTGATCATTGCTAACTCCAAGAAGAATCACATCTATACAACTTAAATGGGGGGAGAGGGCGAGGAGGGAGGAAAATAATAGAACCTCCAAATAAAATTCACTGCTCAGGCTTCAGGGGTTAACGTGAAGTTCCTGGATAATAGGTAGCAGTAGCCATCTGTGCTCAGAGGACACAAAATATCCGCCTAAGGTCCATTACATCTTAGTGTCCATTATGGACTATGTCAGATGGCTCTTCCATTTACTAATAAGTTTTTTTTTTTTTTTTTTTTTTTTTTTTTACATTGTCAGTGGCTCTTCTGTTTAGCAAAGAGAGGGGAAAGCACTTCTATTTCCCTCTGGATGATTTCCAGTGGGTCTTCTGAGATTGAGTGAGACCCAAGACACCTCTTCCCACTGTGAAGCGTGCCCCTGAAGAGCTGCCCAGTGTCCCCAGGGCAGGTCTTCTGATGTCACGGCGGAGGCACTGTGTTTGTGTCCTGCCTCGCCCTTTCGGATTGCCTTTGTCTGTTGTAGATGTTGAAGGACGCACACTTTACTTCTCTTTCCAATGGACGCCATTCTACCCTTCCGTCACACACCTCCTGGATAGAAATGTGTAGCCTCTATCCTGTTAATGCTTCACTTCCAACACTGCCATGTTCCTATAAAACTCTCACTTCTGATACGGCTTTAAAAAATTAAAAATATTTTTTATCTGAATCCTAAACAAATTCAAACTATGAGTCTAATTTGGTCTCACATTTAGCATTTTCAATTTTGTTAAACATCTACAGCCAGTTAACTTTTAAACGGGATTTTTCTTTAAGGATTTTAGTACTACCCTAAAGAACTTGATACTAAAAGTGATTCATGCACTCAAAAGTAGCATGCTAATTTGATTGATGCAAATTTCAGTTAGAGTAAAAATAGTTCAGTTAAATGAACACTTCTATCGATACAATTTCAATGGAAATTTTCGCTTTTGCAATTTTCTGAATTGATGATGGCGTTGTAGAAAGAAACTAACAAAAACAAGCTTTTAATGTTTCCTACTAAATATATATGCAAATAAAATATATATTACCTTACTTTCTCAATTTTAAGAGAATATAGTTCTCAGCAACATAAAAACTCGGGAGAAAATGAAAGATTATATATACTTTTAAATACAACTTGGTAATATAAAGAGTTTCTGGGTGAGGAAGAGTTTCTATGTATCTTTATTGCCGATTTTGTAGGACAGCTTTCGGCAGCTCCTCAATGTGCAAAAGTCTTGTGGATCACAAATCTTTCATGGTTTGTCCCAGATAACAGAGATATTATTTCAAATTAGTGACTTCCCTTTAACACATTCTCGTTGTTATCACACACTAGTGTGAAGAACTGACATATCACATGTTAACGTGAATATCTTTAAACTCGGGGTCCATTTTCCCGATAGTCATTGAGGTAGCACCTTGTCACAATTTAACTGGCAGCTTTTCCACCTGTATTAGCTTTCTCTGACTGCTGCAACTAATTGACAAACTTTGAACTAGGCATTTATTATTTTGTATCTTTGAGGGCCAGAAGTCTAAAACAAGTTGCCACAGTGCAGCATTCCTTCTGGGAACTTCTATTTTCTTTCCTTTTCCAGGTTCTGGAGATGGTATCTACTGGTAGGTTACTTGTTCTCAGTTTGCATCTCTTTTTTTGTGACTAACTTCTTGTTTTCCTTTATACAAGGACTCTTGGAGCCTCTAGATTTACATTTAAGACCACTTCAGAAAAACTAGGGTGGTCTTACCATGTCAAGATTCTTAATTATATCTCTATATTTTTATATGCCTATTATATAATATAATACCCACAGGTTTCTGGAATTAGGACCTGGATACTTTTGGCAGGAGGATGGGAGTAAGCAGAGTTGGGAGGGTGTTATTCAGTCTATCATAGCACCCTTAATTGTACATAAAATAAATTTGTCTTAAAGTCATGGACACATTTAATTAATCAAGTATGATGATATGTTTTCCTCCTTCCTGTGTTCTGTGTTTCATTCTGAATGATTTATTCTCAATTACCTGATTTTTCTCACTTTCTGCCCTTTATATTTGTAGAAAACCATCCCCTTTCCTTCTGTATTTCACCTACTTAACCCTGATAATGTATGGAAATTCTTTAGGACTCTTTTTAAATGTCACCTGCTCTAGAAGCTTCATAATAAAACTGCTTACGAAGTCTTAGTCATTCTCATACCTGTATTTGATCGTGTTAGTTTTCTGTGCTGCATACTAAGTCACATCATAGACTTCAGGGACCTAAAACAATTATTATTTCATGATTTCTGAGAGTCAGTAGTCTATGTATGGTTTAGTTGGGTTGCCAGCTCAACCCACCTAAAATCAACTGAAATCAAAATGTCACTGTGGGTGGTGAGGGAAGGCCCACAGCTCTCTCCTTGGCTGTTGGTAGAATTTAGTTCTACATGGCTATAATTGGTCTTGGTGCTTTATTGGCTCTATCCAGAGTACCCTCAGTTCCTAGGGCCCCAGTGCCATTCGCCGTCATGTATTGTATGAGACTTTCATTTGTTCCTACAAGGCCAGTGGAGGAAGACTCTGACTTGTTCCAATGATAAGAAGCACCCCCCAGGTTCATCTGGCTTTTGTGGTTCTGTTTTGATATAGGTACTTCCATATCCACAAATCTCTTCTGCAGTATAATGCAACATAATCACAGAAGCTAAGTTCTAGCATAGTCACAAATCTCACATTTAGATGGGGCAACTTGTACAGGAAGTCCACACTAGTTGCATGGATATGGGGGTGCCATATGAGGATTCTCTTTGCCATGGGGACCCCTTACCAAGAGAAACTGGCTACCTTTACATTTTTTGTTCAGCATTGATTTCCTTGCCAATTTGAACTTTCATTGTTTATATCCCCACAGGGACCACAATGCTTGCCACATAGTAGGGAATTGTGATGTATTTCATAATGAATTAATATACAAATTGACAAAATATGGAGGTACGCTGAATTAATGTAGATCCCGTGAGTATTTTCCAAAGTATGAATATGAGTAATTGTTCAGCTACATAATGGATCATGTGCATAAAATTATTTATGAAGTGACAACTAAATTAACTTCCTGCCAGCAAAGCAAAACACCAAGTCTCATAATTAAATATTAGAAGTAGGTAATTAAAAGAAAAGCACATGCATGAGATCTTTTGGTTAAGGACAAATCATTCTTTTACACATGTGATCAATGTTTATTTGATGTAATTTCTCTTATTTCACAAAGAAAAATACTTTCACTGTGATAAAGTAGTATCCAGATACCTATCACAATAGGATCCCATGCAAAACGTCTCAGTTTCCCAACGGTTTAAGGACGAGGAAGAAATCTTGCTCTCATTCAGATTCTCCACACTGCTTGGGACAGGTCTTACAAAAAAAAATGGCCACTTACTAAATATATTTTTTGAAGAAAATAATCCTGTGCTCTGGAGATTTGGGAAGTACTTCTGTAATTTTTTTCTTCTCTTCTTTTCTTTTTTCTTTTTCTTTTTTTTTTTTTTTGTTTGTGTTTTTGTTTTGCTTCTTCCTGCCCCTGGAAAGTAAAAATGTGAGTGTCCATTCAGTTTGGTACCGTTTTTATTGCTCTTACTTGTAGACAGTAAGTATAACACACTCATTGCTCTACTGTGCACATTGTTGACGTGTTCAGCAGTTTCCTGGCACACCCTCTTAACTTTTTTTCTTCTGGTCAGGTTTGGGAGAATTATAAGGATACTGAGCATTTCTTCAAAAAAAATTCTCAGAACAGGTCTCTTCTTCACTTGTGAAAATCTCGTCTACTTACCCCACTTCTTTTATTATCCCTCAACTGCAGCCTACTGTTTCTACACCTATGTTTATCTTTACTGTACGTTTTAGCAAACGAGGGCTACTATTTAAATACAGAGCAACTGTGTGAATATCTAAATCATTTTCGTATGCCTCAAAAAGGGAAGCCTAATCATTCATTTTGCTTTGATGATCCAATTGGTTCT
>PVJO010034693.1:0-10680 GCA_004026905.1 Hystrix cristata | reverse complement strand
AAAAATGACGATAACCAAATTTAAAAACTTTGTTCCACGGATTATATCTATTCAATCTTTTATATTTTATAGCAAATCTGTTTAAAGGTTTATTTCTGTTACCTTGATTTTGGTAAAATAATACTAATATCCTGAAAGCAAAGTACGAATGATGTTGTAATTGGTGATATTTCTTCTAAAAGTCACCCACTTCTTTTAATTATTCATGTTCTCAGCTAGATAATGGCAGAGTCTAAACAGAGATTATCTGTTTGATAATCTCACAGAAAGAAACTTGATGTTCTCATAAGTGTTTTCTCATGACAGAAAGCTTCATATTAGTTATGTAATACTCCAAATAAAATTTTAGGTAGATTTGCCAGAAGAACTCTGTGAATTCATTTGTATCAGTTAACACATCTCTGGAATTCTAGGAGAAGACATAAGATACTTACTAGCTGCTTAAAACTAACGTTTTGGGGAGGGAAATAGGAAAAAAAGAAGCAACAAGATATACCATGTACAGGTACAAATTCCCTATGACGAATGTTATCATTATGTGTATCTAAAATGTGTCACTAAAACAAATTTTTTTTAAAAAATCTAATGTTCTGAACACATACTCTGTCAGACTACTCATATGCAATTCTCATACTATCACTTCTAATATTCCTGATATTTCTACTACACAGATCAGAAATTTTAATTTCAGAATTAAAGCAATTTTTCCAAAATTTAACAAGGGATTGAAGGTTGTTGGTATTAGTTCATTAGTTAAATGTATTTGCATCCTTTCAATTATACTATTTTTGAGGTTACAGTTTGAAAGATTTTATTTTTTTTAATTTTTTTTATTTTTTGGAGTGTTGGCAATCAAACTCAGGGTCTGTCATGTACTATGCAAATGTTCTACCACTGAACTACACCCCTACTCAGAAGACCAATTTGAAATTACATCACTAGAAATTCAGATACCTGTTTGTTAAATGTGAATTAGAAAGTCAAAAGTGTTAAAATGTATAAGAAAAGGGACCATATTTATATTTGGATCCACCTTTAAAAACTCATTTACTATTGAGACAAAAAATGTCAAAAGAAATACCATGTCATTAAAAAAAAAAAATCATGCAACAGAGAATCATTCCTTCAAAAATGACTCGTTTGATATCAAAATTTCCAGAATATATTGAACTCATATAAAAATAATTAAATTTATGAATGTAAGGATATATAAAATTGATAAAATTCATGACCACCTAGTTTACTTCAGAAATACTGAAAATATCTTAAAACATATTTTTAGAAAAAGAAAAAAAATTAATTCAAGATAAATTGAAAAATAATTTCTTATAATTTCTTAATTTATATTTACTTTTTACCAATATTTACAATACTAATTTGGGAGTACTAAATATAGATAAGAAAAATAAGAAATTAAGTAGGATTCAGGAAATATATGTAATAATTTTCTAAATAATTTTACTCATTTAAATACAGTTTGAAACTCACTAAGTTAATCTTTCAAAAGCAGAAAAGATTATAAGATTTTATATACACACATTCCCCCCACACCATTAGTACATTTAGAAAAATATTGTTATCCACAATGTACAGTAAAATCAGTATTTTATAGTTACAATATGTATTTTTAAAATGTGCTTTGAGAAGTAGAAATTTTCAAATTTTAAGGCATATGCTTCTAAATAATGCATCAGTCAGATATGGAATAAGCATGGAATTTATTTTGTATAGAATGGTAATTAAAAATATGACATACTAAAATTGAATTTCATAGTGAAATTACGACATATCAAAATTTGTGTGATGTGGCAAAAGAGATTTTAGGACATAAATGCATATATTACAAAAGAAGAAGAATCAGTTATCTGAAAATCTAACTCAAGAAAGTAGAAAAAAGAAGAGACAATTACATTCAAAGAAAGTAAAGAAAATAATCATGAAAGTTAAATATAAATTGATAAAATTGAAACAATACAATAGAGAAATCAGTAAAATAAAAGTTGATTAATTAAAAATTCCTGAAAATAATTAATACTCCAGCAACACGAAACTCTCCAGGTTATAAATATATGAATAAAAATATATTAAGGAAAACTTTATGCCAATATGCTTGATAATGGACAAATTTGAAATGGACAAATTTCTTGAGAAATGTCAAGTATTTCAGAATGACCAAAAAGAAATTTAAAAAATTTTAATAGACCTTTATTTATTTTTCTCTTTTTATTTGTGATGCATTTTAAATATACATAATGATAACATTCATCATAGGGTATTTGTACCCATATATGATATATCTTGCTGCTTGTTTTTTCCCATTCCCTTCCCCTGCCTTTAACCCCTCCTAATTTCCACTCTTATTCCATATCTGACTCACTCATTATATAGTACCTCATTACATGTACTTTAATTTATATGAACTTGAAAAACTGTACTTCTATGTCTGCTACTGATTTCTAATTTAATTCCTCATGGTCAAAAACTCTGAAAATTTCAATCCTTTTAAAGGTTGCTTCCTTAAACATTACTTATATTAACATAGCTACGTCATCTTTCTTTTGGTTAATATTAGGGTAGGATATGTATTTTCATTTTTACTTGCATTTCTATGACCACACTTTTAAATTTTGTGTCTTATATATAGTATATAGACAGATATAATAAAATCCAGTTTTCCATATGCTGAAGGAACTACACCCTCTTTAACAAATGCTGCCGGAAAATTGGATACCTAATTCCAGAAGAATGAATCTAGACCTATATCTTATCACCATGTATGAAAATCAAAATGGATCAGAGACCTGGATGTTAAAACAGAAACACTTAGTCTGCTAGAAGATAAAATAGGTAAAACTCTGGAAGACGCAGACATAGGTGAAGATTTTTTAGGTAAAACACCAACTACACACGAAATAACATCAAGAACCAACAGGCAGGACTATATCAAAGCTTCTGCACAGCAAAGGAAATAACCAGTACAATGAAGAGAAAAACTACAGAATGTGAAAAAAAAAATTGTCAGCTACTCCTTGGGTAGAGGACTAATATCTAAAACATATGAAGAACTCTAAAAATTAGACCTCCCAAAATAAAAGAACCAATCAAAAAATGAGGAATTGAAATAAACAGACATTTCTCAGAAAAAGCACGACTGTCCAATAAATACATGAAAAAATGTTCAGTATCTCTGGCCATTAGAGGAATGCACATTAACACAACACTGAGACGCAACCTTAGTCCAGGAAGAATGGCTACCATTAAGAAGTCAAATAGTAAGTGCAGGTGAGACTGGAGAACAAAGGAACCCTTTTACACTGTAGGTGGGAATATAAGCTAGTACAACCAATAGAGAAATCAGTATAAAGATTCCTCAAAAAATGAAAAGAAATTCCATTTAACCCAGCTATTCCCCTTCTAGACATCGTCCTAAAAGAACGAAAGGCATCATATCGCAGCACTATGTGCATGCCCAGGTTAAGAGGACTGTATGTCCATCAACAGATGCTTGGATAAAGAAAATGTGGTATTTACACACAATATAAATATCACAGAAACACTTACAAATAAGAAATGGAAGGAAAAAATGGAAACAAAGCTTTTGTAGATAGTGAGGGAAGAGGGGGTGAGGGGAGGTGAATGGGAAAAAAAGAAGCAACAAGATATGTCATGTACGGGTACAAATCCCCTATGATGAATGTTATCACTATGTACATCTAAAATGTACCATTAAAATAAAATTAAAAAAAATAAAGTCACAAAATATTCTCAGAAAAAAAAAAGAAGTACTACTCTGCTGTAAAGAATACATTTGAATAATTTGTGGGAAAATGGATGCACCTTGAGAAAACAATGTTAAGTGAAATCAATCAGACACACAAGCTCAGACATCACATGGTTTCTTTTATATGAGAATACCAAAGTATAAATAGTTTAAAGATCAAAATAAAGGATGGATAATAGGAATCAGAGACAAAACTCTTTTGCAAATGGATCTAAGGGACCAGAGTGAGAGGGAAGGGGAAGTAAGAATTAAGATGTTTTATGTACAAGTACCAAATTCCTATGATGAACGTAATCGCTATGTACTACAATAAAATTTTCTAAATAAATAAATTAATAAATAAAAATGTGTTTCAAGGCATCAGAAAATCAAAATAATTTTGCAGAATTCTGTTATTTATGTAAGACCTTCTTAGATGAGTATTACTAAAATGGTATAGAATCAGGACCCCTGCCACTTCAATTACCTATATATTTATGGTAATTTAAAAAAAATCATGAATCAATGATAGCAGTCTCATTTCCTGTATTTTTAAAATAATATATTTTAATTTAAAGGAAACTTATTTCTGGGTGAAATGTGATCATTCAAAAATATTCAGCCAAAAAAGTAGTATTTCAAACAACTCACATGAATTTCCTATATTCTCTTATACTCTTCCTGAAAAATACATTCTGTATTATGACTCTGTAAAGAAACACTGGATTAAAATGAACCAGGACACTTGTGATATTTTGTTCTGTCCCTCTTCCATCCCTCTGACTTCACCCCAACTAACATTAGTCAGTCAGTTTCCATCCCTATAAGGAAATACTTGAAATAATCAACTGTACCGTTTTCAGTTGCCTATTAAAAGTAAAGCTGCAAGGAATATACTTGCACGTATTGTCTAGTAGAGAGCGCAGAGATTCAAATCTCAGTGAGGAAGGGTTTGTTTAGTGTATATAGGGGATGCTGTTATTTGAATTAGTCAAGTCTGCAAAATGTTAATATTTTCCCCAAGTATAAAAGGCGGAGGCCAGCAATATAAGATGGAACTGAGAAAAGTATTCTAGGAGAAAGTGACAAAAGTAGAAGGAGGCATGAATACCTGTGACAAAAACTGAAGCCAAACTTGGCCCAAGTAAAAAGGGTTGAGCAGTACCCAGTGGAACTCTAAGCAGTTTTTTCGGCTGTGTTGGGGGCACAAGTCATATTGAAGCAAACAACTTCAGGACAGAGTAGGAGGAAACAAGGAAGAAACTGAACAGAGATTATTTTTAAAGGAACTTTTGATATAAACCTGACAAAAACAGGATAAAATCTAGAAGGAAACATGGGAATGACAGCAGTAATTTTAGTTATACATCTGTTTTTTTATGTATTATATTTATTGGTTCAGAAATACTTGATATTTCAGGCTTAAATTAGTTCTGTAATATATATTTATGTTGTGGTATATTTTCAATGGAAAATATATTGGAATGTCTCTCTAAATGCAAGCAGTATTTTTTCACATTCACTAAAGTTTGAACTTTTTCAGCCATTTTCTCTTAAACTAAAGGCTCAAATGTCTCATAACATGCCTTCAAAGTTACTGGAAATAAACAATAATATGCTTTACAACCTGGTGTGTCAGGACAAAATTGACCTTCATATTTCTAGGGAATGATACCTATTTCTTCAACAGCCATTCTTTGACTGCTAAGCGAGTGCCACATATTTTATGCTTTTGTTCTGGCAATGTAACACATAAACAGCTACATTACAAGTATTTTTCAAATAAGCAGAAGCAGAAAAAAGAAATGTAATTTCAACATTACCTTAATTATGAAAAACTCATTAAATATTGTACATTAAAAAATAAGCTGTTTCCAAGAATGCAGAAAAATCCATGATTCATTTCTGAGATAGTCAACTGAAATCCCATGTTTGTGAGTCTACTGTTCATCACAGAGATAGGTCTTCCCAAAAGGAACATGTCACAATGATTTTCGTTAATACTTTTAGTAGCACTGATTGGTTAACTATGCATGTGAGCCAGAAGGTCACATAAATTATTTTCCAAATGGAACATTTTGGTTTTTGCCCTTGATTAATTATATCGGTATTTATCCAATGAGAAACTCTTCAGAGACAAAATGTTCTATTTACTCCTATCTTTCTTCAGCAAGTATTCTCATAACCTCCATTTGCCTTTATTATTCTCTATTATCTGACATTGTTCAAGTGTGGGAAGCTAATCTTTTACTTGTGCCTTGAATCGGGACCTCTTGATTAAATATTTTCAGTTTTGCTATATAATCAATAAATTTTATATTGCTTAATATTGCCTCTTCTGCTTACTGTTATATATTACTATTGTGTGTTTTAATGAAAGCAGAAAATTGAGCCCACCATAGTGGCACATACCTGCAATCCCAGCAAACCAAAGCAGGAGGATAGTGAGTTCCAGTCGAGCCTGGACACCTTAGCGACTCAGAGAAACCCTGTTTCAAGATAAACAACATTAAAAAGGATTGAGGATATAGCTCGGTGCGAGGGTATGAGTTCAATCCCCAGGACCAATATAAATAAATAAATAAATAAGAAGAAAATTATTATTTCTTTAGATGACTCAGGAATAATTAAAACTTTGTGTGTCAATCAGATGCATAGCGCAGAAAATAATATCAATTTCCACCATAATAAAAATTTCAGGTGTTTGAAAATAAGATATTTGACATTTCCAAGAATGTACACATGATGAATATAGAAGAATTTATAATCTGGTCTTGGTCTTTAAAAGGCTAAATTGCTTATCTTTGTTTGTCTTTGTACTTCTAATACTTTACACTGATATGATGCAAATACTTGCCTAAATAATAGGTCACAGATCACCATTACTTGGAATAAAATAATATTTTAATTTCTTTAATTCATCTGAATTAAATGTCAATCTTTCTTGGAATAATTTACTGGTCAATGTATCTTTCTAATCTGGGTTACTATTGCATCAGATTAATAAATTCTTCACATTTCCATTCTTGTAGTTAACACCCATTATGAAGTAATCCTAACATCAAATCCCAAAGCGTTTTTCAATTCTAAATAAAATATATTGAGTCTTAATACTAAAAAGTCATGTATTTATAGTAAATATGTAAGTAGATGCTAGTCCGTATGTAGTTTACCCTTGAACTAATAACACTGATTTAACCATTACAATTTTACAATAGGTCTTGATCGCTAAGAGTGTATCTTTTCTACCTTTGTAGGATGTAACTTCTTGAAGTCTGAAATAGTTAAATTATTTTCTTCAATTTAATGAGAAGAAATTTGAGAATATAATTGTTTTATCATAAATTTTTTTTTTTTTTTTTTTGGTGCTGGGGATCGAACTCAGGCCCTTGTGCTTGCAAGGCAAGCACTCTAATCACTGAGCTAAATCCCCAGCCTCTATCATAAATTTTTATGCTTGCCAAGCACCGATAGGCTTTTCTTATATAATGGAAATAAGGACAAGTATAAATAGCATTATGTTTAATTTTACTAGAGAGGGAACATTAATACATATCCTTATTATAAAGTGCTTTAATTTTATTTTTTCTTTACTGTATTTATTTATTTATTTTTGTTGTTTTTTTCTGATAGGATCTTGCTGTGCAATTCAGGTTGACCTTGAACTCAAAATGCACCCCAGGCTGGCTTTGAATCTATGGCAGTCCTCCTGCCTCAGCCTTCCCAGTGCTGGGATTATACAGGGGTGTGCCACCACACCTGGTGTTTATTTTTATTTTATTTCATTTTTTTTTTTTTTGGATTGTGTCTGTTACCAGACACAATCAGAAGCCATTCAGAAGCCATCCAATTTTCCTATCCATTTTTTTTGAAGTATTGCCATTGATAGAATGCAGAAATATAATTTGTCTGTTGGGATGGTATTGTTAGAAATAATGTCAGCTGATTTTCTGCTTGAACAGAACTTGCAATTCTTATCCAATAGACAGGAGGAGAGATATTTTCTGTCAACCCATTGGTACTCTCTTTATCTGATAGCAGAGGATTCATGGGCTATTAATTTCCTGTTGATTTTACTACTATTTTTCTTGTAGAAGAGTCTGGTTTCACATTTACTTTCATTGTTATCATTAATAATATTTTATTTGAAAATTGAAGAAGGTTTTCTTAGTTTTCTGTCTTTAATTTTTACTTACACACTTTTTTCAAGATACTAACATAGTGTATTTTGAACTTACTTTACATTATTATTTTCAATCTCCTATAGATAATTTATTTTTGAGTAGCATTATTTTTGTGTTAATTTTTTACAAGAAGTTATTTTTCTGTTCTATATGTAGTTCTAAATGCTATTTTTTCTTCTTCATCATCTTACATCTACATTGCGATGGTAATTTTTTTGTGATAGTAATTTTTTACAGTAAATAGAACATATGTTTAAGGGTCAGGTAAAAATGTGATTATTTCTAATTCTTCCATTTAATAAACAGAAGACAGTGAGCAAATAATGTAACTTCTCTAAACGTTATGCAAAGTAGGAATATAAGGATGTCATCTTCAGGGTTTCTTGTGTATTAAATGTGCATGGCACAGAGAAAAGTTTTCCATAATCACTAGTGAGGATAATTTTAAAATACCGGTTTACAATTTATAGTATTTTAATTTAGTGCTTCATGTACTTCTGCCGCAAGTCTGTAATCAGGATTGCTCTTTATCAAGGTCAGTCACAGTACAACACATATTGTTTTCACAGCCATGCTTCTTAGAAATACAGTAAAAAGGATTTCTGTATTTCTACTTTTCCTGTTTCTTACAACAATCACTGAATTTGGTTTGTCACCTCACTGAAGCTAGGTGACCTTCTAAATGCAGGAACTGTGGATTAGTTTTTAAGCACTGATACTGTCTCCCAATGTCAGAATAATTTGAACAAACTGATCAGTCATTAAAAATTTAGAAAAATTAATCAAGTGTCCTAATAGAAGAGCAATAAGAATATACGTTTAATTTCTGACTTTGTCATTTATTAATAATGTGGCTTTTAACATAAAATGTCTCTTCTTGGGCCTTTGGTTTCTTCATCCTCAAAATGGGGTAATACAGTCATGTATAGCCTTTAGATTATGGGCAATATATTAAAATGTATGTTGAATGCTTGTGTTAGGGTAGAAACTTCATAACTCATAGTATTTAACATAATTTTATTAATGTAGATTGTTCTGCTGATTTGGTATAAAAGCTGCCCCCCCAAATTTTGTTTACTTAAATATTTTAATTTTGAAAGCATGGTTAATTTTTTCTTTCAAGGCTTCTGTGACCATCCCTCTTAGCTAAAATTTCATTAATTCAGACATAATAATGTAATACAGTGTATAATACATTATAGTAACAAGATGTATCTAATGGCTGAGATACTATAGTAAGGCCATATGTAAACATTATTCAGAATTAATTAAGGCTTCATAAACATAAAATTAGTTTCAACAAAGATAGCATGGCATATATAGAAATGTTTGGATATTTACCTAAGAAAATAATACATAGTAAAATCTGATTTTACCAACTGCATAGTAGTGCTCAGGTAAAGGTAACAGAGTAATGTGTCTTTATATTAATTTTATTACCTACATTTCCTTGTTCTTGTATCTCTTGTACAGAGTAATGAAATCATTTCCTATCTGTGAATAGTCACTTTTCTGAATTTCTGCTCCAGAATATGTATTACTTTTCCTTTCCTGGACACAATATCTGATAGCCACAGTTTAAAAAATATTTAGGCTCACAGTTTGGGGTCAATTTAATCATGGTCAGCTGGCTCCAGGGCAGATCCAGTCCAATAGAAAGCCTAGAAGAGTAAGCCTGTTTAACGCACAGCACCCAAGAGACCACGAGGAGGCAGGGACAAGAACACACCCTTCCAGGTCATGCCTCCAAGTGACACACCTCCACCACTCCCCCATTCCTTCAGTGGATGAAGTCATTCATGACTATGGTAGCCCACAATCCATCACCTTCCAATCACTTTTTTCTGGGAGGATATTTTAGATGGAAACAGTAATAGGATAAGACCAGGAAAAATGAACAGAAGGAATTTAACACAGGGAAATAGAGAGGAAAGCAAGGAAAAGATGAGGAAGTTGCAAACTCTGAGTCACTAAAAAGAAAATGAGGTAAGACCAAAAGAGACAAAGGATTCTAGGATAAAAGGACTGCTATGCTCCATGAATACATGTGCTAATGCCATGTGCACGCTGTTGCCATGGAAGGGTGTGGCGTTTAGCGGACACTAGAGCCAGGGTTGCACCACCCAGTAGAAGCTGGCCCCGATGGGGACCATATGGCCTCTACTAGAGCCACCAAGGAAAACCGGCAGTAACCAAAGCTGGGGTCGTCAAAGTAATGCGTTCACTTGCATAGTTGACAGAGCAAAAGAAGATAAAGAGAGAAAGGAGGAATGATAATTTTTTCCTACTTCTCAATTTCTTTCACTTTAGTTAGACATGTTGATTAAACATTGAAGTGACAATGTAAAAATAAGTAACCAGTTACTTACAGGAACTCCTCTTCCTATGAATGAGCACCTAAGTACCCCACTACAGTGAAGATGTGTCCTGGTTGTAAAGGTTTATCATTGAAACATCACAAAGACATTATGTTTCCTGGGAATTGTTCTGGGTTGGGGTGCTGGAGATTGAACTCAGGGCCTCACACATTCTAAATGTGAGCTACCCCTGAGATGAGCTACACCTCCAACTCCCTCTAGAGAATTTTAAATATGACACAAAATACAATGCCTGATGGAACAGTGTTCTTGTTTGGTCATAAGGAAAACTGAGTGGGTTTTTATTTTCCATCTATCATCTCTCTGCATTCCCACCTCTCCTCTCACTTTTCTCTCTTTTTCTACTAACTTTGCTCAA
>PVJO010034692.1:0-10688 GCA_004026905.1 Hystrix cristata | reverse complement strand
ACCACCATGTTCATAGCAGCACAATTTGTAATAGCTAAGTCTTGGAAACAACCTAAATGCCCAACAACTGATGAATGGCTAAAGAAGATGTGGTTTTTCTACACAATGGAGTACTACACCACCATAAAAAAGGATAAACTAGAGTCATTTGTATGTAAATGGATGTTCCTTGAGAACATACTATTAAGTGAAATAAATCCGACACTTATTAGTACACATTGAATTGTTTCTCTGATATGAGAAACCATAAGTGTAAATAAGGATGAAGGGGTAGAATAGATATTATGTTTTAAAAAAAAGAGAGAGATAGTATTCAAAAGAGAGGAGAACTAGATAGGGAAAAGGGGGTTAAAGAAGGTTAAAAGAAAAGTAAGATAAAAGGGGAAAAAATGGTAAAGTGTAGCTACACTTGTTGCAAATAGGGAGGGGTGGTTGAATGGAAGAGAGGGGAGGGGAAGGGGGGAAGAGGGGGGAAAACCAAGATGTATCATGTACAGGTACAAAACAACCATGTTGATTATGATCATTATGTATACAATGTACCATTACATGTTCTTGGTAAAAATAAAAAATTTAAAAATCTTCTATTTCTTTTTTCAATTTTTTTGGGGGGGGATGCTGGGGATTGAAATCAGGGTCCTCCACTTGCTTGACAAGCGTTCTATCACTGAGCTAGATCCCCAACCCCATAATCTTCTATTTCTAGTTAGTTTTTTTCTGTAACTTTTACCTAACTCTATAAATATCTTTCTGATCCCTAGTAGGGTCCTTTGCCTGATTTCTCTCTCCTCTGTCTGCTTTCCTGTAGTAGAAGTTTTCACATTTATCATCTTGCATCCTAATGTTCCCAACTCCCTATAGCTTTAATAGTATAAAAATTAAGCTTTATTAATCTTTCCTTTGTTAGTTAACTCTATATAATTATTGTTGAATTGTTTTCTACAATTAGTGCAGATATAGCTCCCAGATTTACTACATAATAGCTGAATTTCCATGTCTAGATTATGTTAGTGTTTATACTATAATTGTGTATTTCCTTTCTATAGTTAAGAGTGGTATATTATTGTTTCTTAGGGTGTGTCAATATTCAATTTGTCTTGACTCATACTGCTGTAGCTGAGTTACTTGACACAAGCCAGTGCCACATAATTGTTGCTAGTAATAGGTTTTCTCTGCATGCCAATGCCCAGATTACTTTTGTGACATTAACAACACTGCAGTCCATTCCCAGAGAACTGGGTATTAGGGCAACCGCACTACATCTTTCCTGCCCAAATTAACAGAGGTGGTCAGATCTTGGGGCACAGGCAAAGTACTGTAGTTACCCATAGGGAAAATACATTAATGAAAAGCAGACTAACTAAAGAGATTGCCATACTAACAACAAAGACTTTCCATGATAAGCACCTACAAATCTCAGCACAAAACACACAAAAATGAAGCAAGAGAAACCTGAGAGGACAGGGCAAGAAAATGCTTCCCTATACTCCCAAATGCCACAAAGGCAGTCCAGGGGGCATCAAGTGGGAGAATAGCAAAGGACATACACCTGGATTGTCAGAAAGGATACCACAGGAGGTTAAAAAAAAAAGATAAAAGAGGTACTCAGAGGAATCACAAAAGATATAACAAAATAGATGATGGAGATAAACAAAATGATCAGGAAATTCTCGGAGGACACCAATGAAAAGTTAGTTGAGATAAACAAATTAGCAAAGAATTAGTCCATGAGATAGGTTCAATCAGAAATCCAGGAGATGAAAACTGGTGTTGAAAGTATGAGCAGCACAAGGGAGAAATGTGAGGACAAATTTCCAAAATTAGAAGATAGTGATGCTTTCAAAGACCAACTACTCAAAGATACCGTAAAAACAAGAAAAGAAAATGAAAAAATGGATCCAAGAGCAGCTAAACAACACAAAGAAAAATAATCCAAGATTAATCAGAATAAGTGAAAAATCAAAGGCAAGTATAAATGGCATAAAATATCTCTTTACAGAAATAATAGCAGAAAACATACCAAATATAGGAAAAATAAAAATACGAATAAGTGAGGCATTATTATGGATTATATCTAGATGTCTCCATTCAAGCCTTATGCACTCATATGTGAGACTTTTGGGAGGTGACTGAATTACGAGTGTGTGATACTTATCATTGGGTTAGTCCACTGACATGTTTATAACTAGGTGTGATGTTAGGTGAGGAAGCCCCTCCTCCCTTGATGGCCAGCTGCTTCATGCCAGCCTTGTCATGAGCTCTTTCTCCTCTGCCATATGTCTCTTTTGTGCCACCCTGCTTTGGAGTCAGCAAACTATAGACTGAAATCTCTATAAACTGATGAGCTAAAATAAACTTTCCCCTCTTTAAATTGCATGTGTCAGGTATTGTGTTGCAGCAATGAGAAAGTAACTAAGACAGGCATATAGAATGCCAAATAGTCATGACCAAACATGAACCTCTCCACATTACATTATTCTCAAAATACCAGAAGTCCAACACAGAGAAAAGCTTTAAAAGCTGTTTGAGAAAAGGAACAAGTCACGTATAAAGGGAAAGCCATTAGAACCACATCAGACTTTTCAACACAAGACCAACAGGCTAGGAGATCTTAGAGTGAAGTGTTTCAAGCCCTAAATGTTAAAAACTTCCAACACGGACTTGTATATCCTGAAAAACTTTATTTCAAAATTGATAGAGAAATAAGGCATTTTTATGACAAAGAGCAGTCAAGAAATTCATGACTGCCAAACCAACATTACAAAAAAAAAAATTCTCAAGGATAGAGCAATCAAGCAAAGGAAAAAAGGGAATGAGCAACAGGAAAAGCATGCAGAGACATAAATAAGTCAATAGCTTTCAGTAATAATTTTCAATGTAAATAGTCTCAATTCCCCAATCAAGAGACACAAATAAATGGATTCAATCAAGAAGCAAAATCAGCTGGGGATTTAGCTCAGTGGCTAGAGTGCTTGCCTTGCAAGCACAAGGTCCTGAGTTTGATCCCCAGCACTGGGGGTGGGGGGGAGCAAAACTCAACAGCAGTTTGCAAGAAACACTTAATTATAAACAAATTCACAGATTAAAATCAAAGGATAAAAAACAATATTCCAGACAACAAAATACTGAACAAAAGCAGAAATAGTGATCCTAATTTCAGCTAAAGTGGATTTCAAGCCAAAACTAATCAGAAGACACAAAGAAGTTCACTCACTACATATTAGTTGAGGAAACAATTCAATGGGAAGGTATTAAAAAGTATAAACTTATGTGCACCAAACTCTAGTGTACCCAACGTCATAAAGGAAATACTAATTTACATTATAAACTCAGATAAACACCAATATAATTATGGTGGGTGACTTCAATACCCACTGTTACAAATAGATTAACTAGGAAAAAAATCAGCAAAGAAATATCAGGGTTGAACCAATATTCAAAGAAATAGGATTAATAGATAGCTACAGAGTTTTCCATCTGAAAAAACCAGAATATATATTCCTCTCGGCATGACATAAGACTTCCTCCAAAATAGGCTACATACTAGCCAACAAAATATGCTTAAGTAAATGCAAAAGAATTGAAATGGTCCCAGGCATACTATAAGATCATAGTGCAATGAAAACAAAAATCAGTGGCAAAAGGAACCACACAAACTATGCAGAAACATGTAAATGTAGCGATATCTTCATCAGTAATCAATGGGTCACTAAAGAAATAAAGGAAAAAATTAGATAATTCCTAGAATATATAGACACAAATATCCTCAATAAGTTTACATCAAATAGAATGCAACAAACCATAGAAAAGATAATACAACATGCCGAACTAGGATTAATTCTAAGGATGTGGGGATGGTTAAACCTATGCAAATCCATAAATTTAATACACCACATAGACAGAAGCAAGGACAAAAATCACACGATCATCTCAATAGATGTAAAAATAACCTTTGACAAAATCCATTCACAACTAAAAAAAAAAGTGAAGAAAGACATAGAAAGACTTTATCTAAATCTGATAAATCTATTTATGACAAACCAACAGTCAAACTTGTGTTAAGACCACAAATCCCCACAAAGGCAACCAGGATGGTCTTTCTAAGCATCTCATCATGATTCTTCATCTCTTCCTGATCACACTCTGGCCCTAGATCATACATGTGTGACACTATTTGAAGGATAAATTTTAAATACCTTCCCATGGGGGCTCTTCAACATGGCCAAAGAGAAGAGGAGGCAGGTTGGGCTTTCTCTGTTAAAATTGACTAAGATCCAGGTAACTCAAAGTTTCCGAGGGACATACATCTTTCTTCCAAAATCAACCTGAAATAAGAGACTTATATATCAAACAAAACATAAGCATAAGACTTTTATGGAATGGTGAAGCAGCCCACAAGGCTGCTGGTAGGACCTCAGCTTGCACATGCAGAGTGGAACTGCCATTCTGAGAAAATCCTAAAAATCCAAAGGACTGCAAAGCAAGACAAACTCCAGCCACCCAAGAAAGATTCGAGATAGAAGATCTGCTGCCTTTTTTTTTTCTTTATTTCCTTCAAACAGAGGACATTGCAGCCTGGCAGCAAATTTCACTGGCACACAGGAGGCAAGTAAACAGGAAGCTGCTCCTTCCCCCAAGCAGCCACCAGGGTTTCTTTTCCTTTCTTTTCTTTTCTTTTCTTTCCAAGCCATAGCTATTAACTAGAACCTGTAGCGACAGCCAGGTGGTGGTCCTCAGCTTCAGTGAGCATCGGTGAAAGAGAACAATGCCACTCCACTCTGCCCTGCTTTCAACAGCCAGCTGGGAAAGGGGAGAGGGGGCACAAAACTTTAGCAGTGCAATTTGTCAGACACAACCTTTCTGTGACTGCATCTCCCTGCAACAGCCCTGCTCTGATTCTAGTGTCCAGGAGAGAGAAGAGGGGTGTGCCAGTGGAGTGGAACAGAGGAGGCTGTGCAAGGACCTGGAAGCACCGACTGTACCCACACAACTGAGAAAAAATTGTGGAGACCTAAATGATAAGGAGACGTGGGCAGGCTGCCAAGGGACACCCAGAGAGCTGCTGGCTGAAGACTCTGCCTTGGCCCCCACACCTGGAGGCCAAGATCATCACAGTACCCTGCACTAAGTCTACTGCAGACTTAGTGGGGCCACCCAGCACAGATTTGGGCTCTGGTTTGAAGAGTACCACAGAACTGTGGACATCAGAGGAATTCCACTGCATTGTTTTGGTTTCTCTTTTTCATTTGTTTGTTTGCTTGTTTGTTTTGTTTTCCTTTTTCTATCTGTTCCTTTTTGTTTGTTTCTTAGGTTTTTAGTTTTTATTGTCTTGTTTTATTTATCATTTTTTTCTTTCTCCCTTTTTCTGTCCTTCACCTTCCTCAACTGCCTCTTCTGATTTTTTTTTTTAATGTGAATGAATATTGTCTAGATTTTCTCTGGTTTGCTCCAATATTTTTCTCCTTCACTCTTTCTATCCTGTCTTCTCCAGTTCCCCAAAGCTTAAGTGATCTTCCTTTGTCCTCCAGCCTTGCTTCTACTATATTTCTCTTATTTACCTCTCCATTTTCCCCTATACCTCTTAATCCTCCCAGGGTTTATCTTGGATTGTGTTACATAACTGCAGATTTATTGTTCCTAAAGTTAAAAGTACCAAAACTAATATTTACCACAGTCTGTCAATTTCCCAAATGTGCTTGAGGCTGTTATTACTAACATACTAGTACAGCCAGGGTGTAATACCTGTTACAATCAGTTGTACTTTCTTGAACAAAAATACCGTGATTCTCTGGGGTTGTAATCATTAACATAGTCCAGTATCAAAAAACTAAGTGTGGGGCCAAACAGACAGCAACTTCTCATCCCTATTAAATTGGGAAGGTACGATCTTGAGACAGACACAAAAGCTGAGAACCACCTACACCCACAAAACATCTCTGAGTAATACACATTTCCTAGGGAAGCCTTGATACTTGTCTTAAAACTACCTACCATAACCAAAGTACAAACATCAACAGAAAAAAATAAACTAAAAAAACCATATATATATAGATATCATCTATCTATTTATATAAAAAATGAAAAGACGCAGAATTAAAATACAACCCCACACCTCGACCCCCCAGAATAAGTCCAGAGGACAATGAGTAGAGGAAATCCGAAGCCCACCCAACCAAACTTTCAGAAATGATAGCAGAAGTTAAAAAACAGATGAATGAGACTATAGAGAACATCAGATTAGAAATACTTGCTCAAGTTAAAAAAGAAATGATCATAATGAAAGACCTGCTTAGTGAATTTAGAGTAGATATAGATGAAGATAACAGGAGCTTAGGAAAATGGTGGAAAACTTGCATACTCTACTCAGGAAAAATTGAACCCATGAAACAGATTCAAACAGATATTCAAGAGATCAAAAATTCCTCTTGAAATTATACATAGTAGAATGAATCAAAGAGAAAACACAATTTCAAATCTAGAAGACAGAACTGCAGTTAACGATCACAAAAAGAAAGATTTCTTAAAAATAGCTAGGGAATATGAAAAATCAGTCTAACAGCTGAAACACGATGCAAAGAAGAACAATGCAAGATTGCAGTGAATGAAAAATCAGGAAACAATGTAAATGACATAAAAAAATGTTCCCAGAAGTAATGGCAGAAAACTTCCCAAGCATGAGAAAAAAATTTTGACATACAGATAAGTGAGACATATAGAACACCAATTAGTGATGACCGAAATATATCTACATCAAAGGATATAATAATCAAGATTCCAGAAATTCAACGCAAGAACAGAATAGTAAAAGTTGTCAGAGAAAAGAAACAAATCACCTATAAAGGAAAGCCTGTCAGAATCACAGCAGACTTCTCAACACAAGCTCTTAAGTTAAGGAGAGCTTGGAGCAAAGTATTTAATGCCCTAAAAGAAAACAATCTCCCACTCAGATTGATGTACCTGGCCAAATTACCTTTCAAATTCAATAATGAAATAAGATACTTCCACAACAAAGTGCAACTGAAGACATTCATGACTAGCAAACCATTTCTACAGAATATATTGAAGGATATCCTAGAAACAGAAAAAGGAAACTATAATTTCAAGGACAATAATAAAAGAATCCCCCAGGCAAGGCAAGTAGTTGAACAGAGGAGAAAGATGGAATGAACAACAGGAAAAGAAAAAGAGAAGGAAAAGTCAATACATAACAGTTACAACCATCAATGTAAATAGTCTCAATTCACCAATCCAAAGAAAGAGACTGGCAGAATGGATCAAGAAATGAGATCCAACAATATGTTGCATACAAAAAACACATTTAACCCCACAGAAAATTCATAGACTGAAAAATCAAAGGATGGAAAACAAAACTTTATGCAATAGGAAGCCAGGAAAAAGCAGGGGTAGCTACCCTAATTGCAGACAAAGTGAACTTCAAGCCAAGACTGACCAAGAGAGACAAAGAAGGTCACTACATATCTTTTAAGGAAAAACCACAAGAGGAAGACATAACAATCATTAATATTTATGCACCAAAAGTCTGATGTACTCAACTACATAAAACAAATATTAATGGACATGAAAAATCAAATAAATACTAACACAATCATAATGGGAGACCTCAACATCCCACTGTCAAAAACAAATCAACAGGACAAAAATACCAACAAAGAAATATCTGAACTGAACCGAAATTGTGAACAGATGCCCTTACTACATGTCTACAGATTTTCTGTCCAATATCAGAATACATATTCTTCTCAGCTGCACACAGGACATTCTCCAAAATAGACCAAATACTAGCTTATAAAACATGCTTAAGTAAATGAAAATGAACAGAAATTATTGCATGCATATTATCAGACCATAGTGCAATGAAATTGGAAATCAATGGTGAAAGAAACCACAAAAACTACATAAGCACATGGAAACTAAATAACACCCTCCTGAAAAATGGATGGGTCACAGATGAAAGGAAAGAAGAAATTAAGCAGTTTCTACAATTAAATTATAATGTCAATACAACATACCTGAACCTATGTGATGAAACCAGTGTTACAAGTGAAATACATAGCATTGAATTCTCACATCGAGAAAACAGCAAGCTCATATAAACAACCTAATGTTGAACTTCAAACTTGTAGAAAAAGAACAAATCAAATCCAAAGCTCATATGAAAGAGAAACTTATAAATATCAGAGATGAAATTAATGCAACTGAGATTAAGACAATACAAAAAAAATCAGTGAATCAAACAGTTGGTTCTTTATAAGACAATAAAACTGACGAACCCCTAGCCATTCTCAGCAAAAAAAAGAAAAAAAGAAAGAAAGAAAGAAAGAAAGAAAGAAAGAAGGAAAAGACTCAAATCCAAGGAATTAAAAATGAAAACGGTGAACTCACATCTGACCCTGAAGATATCCAGAGGATCATCAGTACCTACTCCAAGAACCTATACTCAAGATGGAAAACACTAAAGAAATGAACAGATTCCTAGATACATATGAATTAGCAAAGCTGAATCAAGAAGAAAAAAAAATAATAAATAACTCAATATCAGCCATTGAAATTGAAGAGGTAATTAAAAACCTACCAACAAAGAAAAACCCAGGTCATAATGGATTCACTCCTGAATTCTACAAGAAATTTACAGAAGACCTAATGCCACTATTTCTGAAATTCCTTAATAAAATTGAATGGGAAACAGTACTCCCAAAATTATTCCTGAAAGCAAGGATTACCCTGATGCCAAAAGTAGAAAAGGATCCAACCAAGAGAACTAAAAAAAAAAAAAAAGAGAGAGAGAGAACTACAGGCCAATTTCCCTAATTAGCATGGATGCAAAAATTCTCAGCAAGATACTGGCAAACAGAATGTAACAAATCATGATGGTTATATACTATGACCAAGCAGGATTCATTCCAGGGATGCAGGTATGGTTCAATATATGCAAATCAATAAATGTAGCACACCATATCACAGAGTTAAGAAGAAAAATTCCATGATCATCTCCGTAGATGCAGACAAAGCATTTGACAAAATTTAACACACATTCACGATAAAAAAAAACCCTACAGAAATTAGAATATATAAGGAACTAAAAAAATGAAATTTAAAGACTCAATCCAAAAATGGGCATCTGAAATGAATAAATATTTCCAAGATGAAGAAATAAAAATTACTAATAAATATATGAAAAAGTGTTCAACAT
Organism: Hystrix cristata; assembly: GCA_004026905.1. Taxonomy (NCBI): domain Eukaryota; kingdom Metazoa; phylum Chordata; class Mammalia; order Rodentia; family Hystricidae; genus Hystrix; species Hystrix cristata. The sequence continues at coordinate 1,477 of PVJO010034692.1, read as the reverse complement.
CACTGGTCATTCAAGAGATGCAAATAAAAACAATGCTAAGATTCCATCTCACTCCAGAAAGAACCAAGTTTATGAAAAAAATCAACCAATAACAAATGCTGGTGGGGCTGTGGGGAAAAAGGAACCCTCCTCCACTGTTGGTGGGAATGTAGATTGGTCCAGCCACTGTTGAAATCAATATGGAGATTCCTCAAAAAACTAAAACTAGAGGTTCCATTTGACCCAGCTGTTCCTCTGTTTGGTATCTTCCCAGAAGAAATGAAAATCTCATACCACAGCAACATATGCACAACCATGCACATAGCAACACAATTTGTAATAGCTAAGTCTTGGAAACAACCTAAATGCCCAACAACTAAGGAATGGCTAAAGAAGATGTGGTTTTTCTACACAATGGAGTACTACTCTGCCATAAAAAAGGATAAACTACAGACATTTGTAGGTAAATGGATGTAATTTGAGAACATACTCTTAAGTGAGACAATTTAGACACTCATGAGTACACATCGAATTGGTCCTCTGATACAAGAAACCGTAAGTGTAAATAAGGACAAAGAGGTATAACAGATATTAGGTAAAAGAAAGATGATATTCAAAAGAGAGGAGAACTAGAAAGGGAGAAGGGGGAAAAGAAGGAAGGGGAAAAGAAAAGAAAGGGGAAAGGAGAAAAATGTAAAAATGTAAATAAACCTGCTGTAAATTGGGAAGGGTGGAGGAATGGATGGGGGGTGGGGAAGAGGGGAACCAAGATACATCATGTACAGGTACAAAATAACCATGATAAATGTGATCATTATGTATACATTGTACCAATATATGTTCTTCCTTAAAAAATAAAAAGAAATTAGGAATAGATAGTGTATATCTTAATCTGATAAAAGCTATCTATGACAAACCAACAGCCAACATCATACTAAATGGTCAAAAATTGAAAGCTTTCATTCTAAAATCCAGAAGAAGACAAGGATGTCCACTATCACCATTCTTGATCAATATAGCTCTGGAAACATTAACAAGAGCAATGAGACAAGAGAAAGAAATAAAATGAACAAAGATAGGAAAGGAAGAAGTTAAATTATTATTCGCAGATGACATGATACTCTACATAGAAGATCCCCAAAACTCCAGCAAAACATTTCTAGATTTAATAACCAAGTTCAGTTGTGTAGCTGGTTACATAGTCAACACTCAAAAATCAATAGCATTTCTGTACACAAATAACGAACTCACTGAAAGAGAAATTAGGGAAGTCACATCATTCACAATAGCATCAGAAAAATGAAATATACAGGAATCAATCTGACAAAGCAAGTAAAAAATATTGAAAACTACAGTACTCAAAAAAAAAAGAGATTGAAAGGAATATCAGAAAATGGAAAAATATCCCATGTTCTTGGGTAAGAAGAATATCATAATGGCCATATTTTCTAAATTACTATACAGATTTAATGTAATTCCAATCAAAATTCCAATATCA